>JAJONR010007897.1:0-16571 GCA_029582245.1 Solanum etuberosum
TTACTTACTCAAAACTCAGTTTAAGAACTCAAGTGTTGGCTTTAAAAAGCTTTTTAAAATTTATAACTCAAATCATAGGGTTCATGTGGAATTATGAACATGAACGACTCAACTCAGGGATCTTAATAGAAATAAAGAGCCTTAGTACTCAGAACTCAAGACTCAATGAAACTACTCATCTGTAAACTACTCGACTCATAGGGTTCATGCAGAATTATGGGCATGAACAATTCAACTCAAGAGATCCATGGGTAATATGTAATAGTCCCATGATTAGGAATAAAATCTAAAAAGGGTTAGAGACTCAATACTCAAGACTTAGAACTTGAAGATACTACTCCTCTCAAAGATACTCAACTTATGGAGTTCATGCGGAATTATTGGGCATGAACGACTCGACTCAAGGGTCTACACAACAATACGAAACTCGTGTATACAAATCTTCTCATTCTCATACTTACTTCCTCAAAACTTAGCTCAAATCGATAGTTGATCTCAAAGGATTCACAATTGAACTTAAAGGCTCTCTTGAACTTTACTCTTAACTCTCTATTGAATGTGAATTATGAATTCAAGAGTTATGGTTCATGATATGAAGGATCTCGGTGATAGTGTAGACTCATGAATACATTCTCCTCACTCTCGTGCTCACTTACTTGAGTCTTGAAACAAGTTATTTGAAATTGTAGAAGACTTCTCAAAAAGACTCAAAGGGACTTTCTCAAAAATGTTCGAAATAATTCCCAAGACTTAACTCTTAGCTCTACCTTGAATTTGAATTATGAATTCAAGGTTATGATTTGTGGTAGGAAAGATATCGTGATGATTAAAAGTGTTTTAGATAGTTAAACATGAGAAACGATTGAAAAACAATGTCTGGGGAGCAAGTCCGCGACGCGGAGATGCATTTTAATGTTTGGTCGAAATAATTTTTGAGGCAGAGGGGTCCGCGACCTCTCCGCGACGCGGAGAGAAAAAAATATCACTTCTGAAGAACAGGTCCGCGACGCGGACCTGGTACTGGTTTTCTATCCGACTTTTTCTTCCTCGTTTTCTAACCCCAATTCGCCTAAATTCGATTCTTTTTCTCAATTTCTCTTTAGATTCAGATGCCCTATACATATACACAAGAATCTAATCAAACAAAACTCTAAAATCGACACGATTTCCTCAAGAACTCTTCAATCTCATCTAAACTCAAGAACGAAAGGCAATTTCAAGAACACAATTCAAGAACATCAAACCTTCAACTTTCTAGAACGAATTTAATGTTGAAATTAACATGATTGGTGTGTGGGTGAACAAACCCAACACTATGGAAGCTTACATACCTCTTAGGGATCAAATCCATGGCGAAAATCCGTAACAAAACTCAAGAACGTCGACGAACGCCTTGATCCTTTCCTCTTCTCTCCTCTTTTCTTTTCTTTTCTCTTCTTGAACTCTCAACTAAAACCCTAGGCGTATATTAGGATTATAAAACTGAACCTAATAGGATTAGACCCTTAAAACCTTACTAAAAATGAATTAAATCTGATTGGGTAAGGAAAAGATCAAAATACCCATTACTATTTTCGGGTAACTTTCCTTAACTGGACAGTTTGACTTCAAAAGGGCATATCTCACTCATACGACCTTGAAACTTAGCAAACTCAGCGGCGTTGGAAAGATAATTCAAAGACCTTTCATTAGCTATCTTGTAGCCCACCTAACTCATCATGTACTAATAGTTATGGTCGTTTGCAGTTGACCCAAAACTTATAACTTGCAAAACTTCAGATTTTGCTATTTCCAATTTAGTTCTTTTTGGAACTCAAGGTGCTACATCTAGTGACCTTAACACTTAATAAATTTTAAATTCCTCGGTAAAATCCTACTCACAACGAAGGATGGTTCGAGTCTTAGCTCAAATTTTTTTTGGGGTGTTACACAAACCAACTCCACCTATTGATCAAAATTGACTCACGCAATTATCGAAAGGGGTAAAACGATAATTTTTTGAAAATTTTCAAAAATAACCTTTCGAATCGTTACATTTTTAATTCAAGATTTTCTTAAAAAATATTAAATTAATCTAATTAAATTTATGAGGCATCAAGAGATATATAAAAACTAAATAAAAAAGAAGAACAGAGAAATAATATAATGAACATATCATTACGACTTTTGTTATTAAAAAATAGAAAGATAACCCAATTCAATGTATAATTGTCCCAAAATATAGAGGCTTGAATTTTAACTTATTTATTACTCCCTCTCTGTTTCTTGTTAGTTGATCATTACTTTACACGCATATTATAAAATCATAAATAAGAAGATAATTTTTACTAATTCGCCTTTTAAAAAACTTGTTGAAAATTTTACAAATAAATGTGAACACTTTTAAAAAGAATTAATTGCAAGAGTAATATAAGAAACATTTAATTAATGATCTTTTGATTTAGTAAAGTAGACAACTAATATGGAATAATTATTTTTAGTAAGATGATCAACTATTATCGAACAGAAAGAGTAATGAAAAGACGAAGATGTTTGAATTAACAAGCAAGGTGATGGCTTATTATTTTATTTTTATAAAAAAGGACGAAGATGTTTAATTATTTCCTTTGTTAAGTAATAAAACACCATGATTAATTGATTTATTTATCATCACAAACCAGATAACTTTGTGCTTTTTGTATTTCCTTCAGTAAAAAGCTTAGACGCATTGAGTGTCTACATTAGATTAATTTAATTATTATAATTAAGTAATTTATAAATAAATATATTAATTAAATAATCATAATTAAGTGACAGTTATGTGTGGTCAAACACATTTGATGCATTTATTGTTTTGTCATAAACATTTATTCCAAAAAGAAAATTGTCAAAAAATTGCGTTTACTCATTTTATATTTATTTATTTTGATAGTTATATGTGCTCAAACACACGAAGATGTTTTGTTCTAAAATTCTAAGATATGATGTATTTATATCGTTATTTTTTTGTTGTTTTTTTCATTTTCATTTTTATATTTTTTAATTATAGATACACAATAATTTCAAGAAAACAATAATCAATTTTATTAAGATAAGATAAAATGATAGTACATTATAAATCAGAAAATGAGCACTAAAGTACCACCAGAATTTATTGAACTTAATTATCAAAGTAAAATTGTCCTTATAGAGAGATCTTCAAATATTTTATTTTTCCAAGGCCCTACTCTTTATGTTGCGCGCTCCACCAAAATTTCTAGCGAAATGCGAAACAACTTTGCTTTCTACAAAAAAAAAAAAACATAAAGTCAATAATTTTAAAAATTTAAGTAATATACATCGATAATATAATACTGACCAGTATTTCCAACTGGACATCCTGCTCGTGCATCTGCTTGTAAAAGCAAGAAGAGCAAATTTCTTCCTTCAACATTTTATTTTCCAACATTTCACTTTCAAGCTTAAGTTTTTCAAATTCCTCAGTGACCTCCCTAATAGATCTAAGCACCATAAAAGCTTCATAAGATTATAGAATAAATAATAATCTAATATATTACACACAAAATAATATTTAATGGCATATAATTTTTGTCGCTAAAATAATAAAATAAATTTGATAATTCTATTTAATAATGCATTGATTATCAAAAATTCCTTGCTAAATACAAGATTTTTAGTGACAGATCGATGCATTTTGTTACTAATTTCTATTACTTTATAATGGGAGGAGGAAAAAATAAAAAATAAACTCACTTTTCAATGTCATAATCGGGTGAAGCCATTGGGTAGAAATTTAAAGTAAAATAAGACTAAAAAAGTTTGATTTATTTTAATTTGCTATATCACTTGATTCTATTCACAAGATGAGAAACCCCTTTAAATAGTGGTAAACTTGGTTCTTACCAAGTGAAGAAGTCAACATTATTATAATCATATTTCAGAAAATGGTAAAAAAATAATTTTGTTACTAAATTTCATTAGGTAAGCGAGTTTTTTTTGGTAAATTAACAATGACAAACATTATACCACATAAAAAAAGAGAGTCCATATTATTATAATCATATTGTTTAGTAAGATGATCAACTATTATCGGACAGAAAGAGTAATGAAAAGACGAAGATGTTTGAATTAACAAGCAAGGTGATGACTTATTTTATTTTATTTTTAAAAAGGACAAAGATGTTTAACTATTTCCTTTGTTAAGTAATAAAACACCATGATTAATTGATTTATTTATCATCACAAACCAAATAACTTTGTGCTTTTTGTATTTCCTTCAGTAAAAAGCTTAGACGCATTGAGTGTCTACATTAGATTAATTTAATTATTATAATTAAGTAATTTATAAATAAATATATTAATTAAATAATCATAATTAAGTGACAGTTACGTGTGCGCAAACACATTTGATACATTTATTGTTGAGTGAATTTTAGGTTTAGCAAATATAAAAATCATATTTGTATGTTATAGCTATAGTTTGTATAATTGCGCTCCATAACAAACTTTATGTTTGCTATGGCTATTAATATGTATATTTCGGTATACATATACAAAAAAATCAATTGTATGATCTGTTTCGGTATACATATACAAAAGAATCAATTGTCTAATCTGTGTTTGTATAAAGCGAGGAAGAGAGAAAGACAAAAGAAAACTGGCAGGGGAAGATCTGTATTTGTATAATTATAAGTGCATAGGACGAAAATATATGTATTTGTATTTGTATATACAATTTTCTCTCGCTTTATACAAACACAAACGCAATTTATACATTTGTGTTTGTATAAAGTGAGAGTGGCGAGCGAGATTCTCTGGGGGAGAGAGGCGAACGAAAAGATATGTATATATACAATTTTCTCTCATTTTATACAAACACAAACGCATTTTATACATTTGTGTTTGTATAAAAGTGAGAGAGGCGAGGGAGCCAGCGAGAAACGAGAGTGGCGAGGGAGCCAGCGAGAAACGAGAGTGGCGAGCGAGAATTTCAGGGAGAGAGGCGAATGACAACAGTTTGCTACGGGTTACAATTAAATCAAATTGTGGTTATAACATTTAATTTGAATTAATAGTTTGCTATTTTATATAATTTTTCCTTTATTGTTTTGATATAAACATTTATACCAAAAAGAAAATTATCAAAAAATTGTGTTTACTAATTTCATATTTATTTATTTTGACAGTTATATGTGCTCAAACACATATCATGCATCTATTGTATCTAGCAAAATTACTAGCTAATTTCATTTCCTTTTTTTTTAGTGAATCTTATTCTATCCTGTGTAAGATCCCTTAAATTGGAAAGTGTGTCTTACTAAAATTATAAAAAGAAATTGCATTTATGAGCATGAACATAAAAGCATCTCATTTATTTTTATTTTCTCTTAATGCTTTTTATTCTATTTTTTTATCTTTGAAAAATTAACAGTCGAAAGATAACTTTTATCTGGATAGATATCAAATAACTTTACTTATGAAAATTTGGACAAATATAAAAAAATTACTTATACAATTTTTTGTTTTGTTCTAAAATTCTAAGATATGATGTATTTAATATCGTTATTTTTGTTGTTTTTTTCATTTTTATATTTTTTAATTATAGATACACAATAATTTCAAGAAAACAATAATAGATTTCATTAAGATAAGATAAAATGATAACATATTATAAATCAGAAAATGAGCACTAAAGTACCAATAGAATTTATTGAACGTAATTATAAAAGTAAAATTGTCCTTATAGAGAGATCTGCAAATACTTTATTTTTCCACGGCCCTACTCTTCATGTTGCGGCTCCACCAAATATTGAGCGAAATGCTAACCAACTTTCCTTGCTACAAAAAAAAAAGGGAAAAGAAAGACGTAAAGTCAATAATTTAAAAAATTTAAGTAATATACATCGATAATATAATACTGACCAGGATTTCCAACTGGACATTATGCTCGTGCATCTTCTTGTGATAGCAAGAAGAGCAAATTTCTTCCTTCAACATTTTATTTTCCATCATTGCACTTTCAAGCTGAAGTTTTACAAGTTCCTCACGGACCTCCCTAAGAGATCTAAGCACCATAAAAGCTTCATAAGATTATAGAATAAATAATAATCTAATATATTACACACACAAAATAATATTTAACGGCATATAATTTTTATCGCTAAAATAATAAAATAAATTTGATAATTCTATTTAATAATGTATGGATTATCAAAAATTCTTTGCTAGATACAAGTTTTTTAGTGACAGGTCGATACACTTTGTTACTAATTTCTGTTACTTTATCATGGGAGGAGAAAAAAATAAAAGAGAAACTCACTTTGCAAAGTCATGATCAGGTGAAGCCATTGGGTAAAAATTTGAAGTAAAATATGAATAAAGAAGCTTGGTTTATTTTAATTTGTTATATCACTTTATTCTATTCACAAGATGAGAAACCAGTTTAAATAGTGGCAAACTTGGTTCTTACCAAATGTAGAAGTCAATATTATTATAATCATATGTTTAAAAATGGTAAAAATAATAATTTTGTTACTAAATTTCATGAGGTAAGCGAGATCTTTTTTTTTTTTTTTGGGTAAATAAACAATAGTAAACATTATAGCACATAAAAAAGGGAGTCCATATTATTATAATCATATTGTTTAAAAATGGTAAAAGTATAATTTTGTTACTAAATTTCATGAGGTAAGTTAGATTTTTTTTTTGGATAAATAAATAATGGTAAATATTATAGCACATAAAAACAAAGTCCATAATATAATCATATGTTTAAAAATGGTAAAAATATAATTTTGTTACTAAATTTCATGAGGTAAGTGAGTTTTTTGATAAATAAATAATGGTAAACATTATAGCACATGAAAAAGGAGTCCATAATATAATCACATGTTCAAAATGGTAAAAATATAATTTTATTACTAAATTTCATGATGTATGTGAGTTTTTTTACTTTTGGTAAATGAATAGTGATAAACATTATAGCACATAAGAAAAGGATAAGAGACTATTTGAATTGAATTTTAGTTTTTGACGTACAAGTCATAATTTTGATTTATTTTTATCTCTTTGATTGAAAACTAAGTGCTTATAAATATTTTTTTTAAGATTATTCAAACACTTCAAAAGTATTTAAAAATTATTATAACTAAAAACACTTGAAATAACTCAATTTAAACCGGCCCTAAACCAATAACCAACTTTTACATGCAACAACAATAATAGTTAACATTTAGGTTGCCTTTTTGACAAACTTCTTTCTATATAGCTTTTTCCGTGATACTTCTTCCGTTTATTTTTAATTGTCATATTTTATTTTTCGAGAGTCAAATTATGAAAATTTTGATCAAAATTCTAAAAATAGTATGAGAATAAATATATTTTTTTAATCACATTTTGTAGTACTTTCCGTACAGTTTTTTTTAGTATCTAAAAATTAATTTTATAATGTTAAATTAATTTAATTCAAACTAACTCTGAAAATTAGTCAAAATAATTCTTGAAAAGCGAAATACGTCAAGTAAAAACCAGTGAGGGAGTACTAAATACCATACACAAAGATTACCCAAAAAGAATTAATTGCAAGGGTATAATGTAGAAAAAAATTAATTAATGATTTTTTGATTTAGTAAATTGGACAACTAATATGGAATATCATTTTTAGTAAGATGATCAACTATTATCGAACGAAGGAATAATGAAGAAGACGAAGATATTTGAATTAACAAGCAAGGTGATGGCTTTTAAAAAAATAAAAATAAATAGGACGAAGATGTTTAGTTATTTCCTTTGTTAAGTTATAAAATACCATGATTAATTGATTTATTTATCATCACAAAACAAATAACTTTGTGCTTTTTGTATTTTCTTCGGTAAAAAGCTTAGACGCATTGAGTGTCTGCGTTAGATTAATTTAATTATTATAATTAAGTAATTTATAAATAAATATATTAATTAAATAATCATAATTAAGTGACAGTTACGTGTGCTCAAACACATTTGATGTAATTATTGTTTTGGTATAAACATTTATTCCAAAAAGAAAATTGTCAAAAAATTGCGTTTACTCATTTTATATTTATTTATTTTGATAGTTATATGTGCTCAAACACACGAAGATGTTTTGTTCTAAAATTCTAAGATATGATGTATTTTATATCATTATTTTTGTTGTTGTTTTTTTCATTTTCATTTTTATATTTTTTAATTATAGATACACAATAATTTCAAGAAAACAATAATAGATTTCATTAAGATAAGATAAAATGATAATACATTATAAATCAGAAAATAAGACTAAAGTACCACCAGAATTTATTGAACTTAATTATCAAAGTAAAATTGTCCTGATAGAGAGATCTTCAAATACTTTATTTTTCCAAGGCCCTACTCTTTATGTTGCGCGCTCCACCAAAATTTCTAGCGAAATGCGAATCAACTTTGCTTTCTACAAAAAAAAAAAAAAAAAGGAAAAGAAAGACATAAAGTCAATAATTTTAAAAATTTAAGTAATATACATCGATAATATAATACTGACCAGTATTTCCAACTGGACATCCTGCTCGTGCATCTGCTTGTAAAAGCAAGAAGAGCAAATTTCTTCCTTCAACATTTCACTTTCAAGCTTAAGTTTTTCAAATTCCTCAGTGACCTCCCTAATAGATCTAAGCACCATAAAAGCTTCATAAGATTATAGAATAAATAATAATCTAATATATTACACACAAAATAATATTTAACGGCATATAATTTTTGTCGCTAAAATAATAAAATAAATTTGATAATTCTATTTAATAATGCATTGATTATCAAAAATTCCTTGCTAAATACAAGATTTTTAGTGACAGATCGATGCATTTTGTTACTAATTTCTATTACTTTATAATGGGAGGAGGAAAAAATAAAAAAGAAACTCACTTTTCAATATCATAATCGGGTAAAGCCATTGGGTAGAAATTTGAAGTAAAATAAGACTAAAAAAGCTTGATTTATTTTAATTTGCTATATCACTTGATTCTATTCACAAGATTAGAAACCCCTTTAAATAGTGGTAAACTTGGTTCTTACCAAGTGTAGAAGTCAACATTATTATAATCATATTTCAGAAAATGGTAAAAAAATAATTTTGTTACTAAATTCCATGAGGTAAGCAAGTTTTTTTTTTGGTAAATTAACAATGGCAAACATTATACCACATAAAAAAAAGAAAGTCCATATTATTATAATCATATTGTTTAGAAATAGTAAAAGTATAATTTTGTTACTAAATTTCATGAGGTAAGTGAGATTTTTTTTTTTATAAATAAATAATGGTAAACATTATAGCACAAGAAAGAGTCCATATTATAATCATATGTTTAAAAATGGGAAAAATATAATTTTGTTACTAAATTTCATGAGGTAAGTGAATTTTTTACTTTTGGTAAATAAATAATGGTAAACGTTATAGCGCATAAAAAAAGAGATCATATTATCATAATCATGTCTAAAAATGGTAAAAATATAATTTTGTTGTAAGTAAGTTTTTCTTTTCGGTAAATAAACAATGATATTATAGCACATAAGAAAAGGATAAGAGACTATTTGAATTGAATTTTAGTTTTTGACGTATAAGTCTAATTTTTTAATTTTTTTTTATCACTTTAACTTAAAACTTAGTGCTTATAAATTTTTTTTTTAATTTATTCAAGCACTTCAAAAATATTTAAAAATTATTTTAACTTAAAACACTTGAAATAAGTCAATTTAAACCGGCCCTAAACCAATAACCAACTTTAACATGCAACAACAACAATAGTTAACATTTAGGTTGCCTCTTTGACAAACTTCTTTCTATATAGCCTTTCCCGTGATACTTCTTCTGGTTTTTTTTTGTCATATTTTGTTTCTCGAGAGTCAAATTATTTAAATTTAATCAACTTTCTAAAAATAATATTAGAATAATTATATTTTTAATCACATTTTGTAGTACTTTTCGTATAATTTTTTTTTTTGACTATTTAAATATTAAATTAATCTAATTCAAACTAACTTAAAATTTAAAACTAGTCGAAATGACATTTTAAAAGCGAAACGTATCAAGCAAAAGCGAGGGAGTACTAAATACCATACACAAAGAGTGCCGAAAAGGAAGCCATCAACATACATAGACAAACAAAACGTTTAATTAATCATCTAAAACATACCTAGTGCAATAAATCAATCACCTAACATTTCAATTCAAGACAAAATTTTAAAATATTAAATTAATTTAATTCACTTAACTTCAAGAATTAGTCAAAATGACTTTTGAAAAACTATAAGTAATCAGTAAAAGTGAATAAACGAATACTTAATACCATACATAAAAAAATACCCGAAAAGAAGCCATCAACACACGTAGACAAGAAAAACCTTTAATTAATCATGTAAAACCATACCTAGTACAATAAATCAATCAGCTAACACTTCAATTCGATCGACTATATAAATTAAACTTCTCTCCATCTCCCCTTATTATTCGAGCACATATATATATATATGCTCATATTAAAAAAGACAATAATATAATCGAGTCTGAAATCGATATAAGTTTCTAACACGTAACAGACTTAACAGCAATATGATATGGGAAGGTATTAGCATATGCAAAAGTGAGTGATGATCCAGGTCCTAGAGGCTTCCCATCATTGACAAGACAATCATTCTTACCAAGTCTTCTAAAAATCTTTGGATTTATCAATCTTGCAGAGCTAAACCAACCACATGTCATGTGAATATTACCACAACCTTTTGCCACACACATATTCTGAATTATGACAACGTACAATGGAATGCCACTAGGAAGTGTACCTGCTGGACCTTGATTTATAAGGATACTACCTTCCGT
Source organism: Solanum etuberosum (assembly GCA_029582245.1). Classification (NCBI taxonomy): domain Eukaryota; kingdom Viridiplantae; phylum Streptophyta; class Magnoliopsida; order Solanales; family Solanaceae; genus Solanum; species Solanum etuberosum. The sequence goes on from JAJONR010007897.1 coordinate 10,847, forward strand.
ACACATTAGGCCGGGCAAAGGTTTAACACGATTCACCTTACGATCATCTTGAAATTCTTGAATAATATTATCATCTTCCTTTACTAGACTCAATGCATGATTAGTTTGCATCGCTGCATACCATCAAAAAATATATTATTAACAATAAAAAAACTTGTTAAAGAGCAATTGGAGTCGATTCCTAAGGTCCAACACTCAGAAAGTTCAAAAGTAAACGAGAAGAAGAAATTAAAGGAGGTTCATGAACCCACAAAATATTTTGATCAACATTCAAGATAGTTAAAGAAATTACACCAAAAACTAGTTAAAGAGTAATTGGAGTCAATTCCTAAGAATTATTTTTTGTATTATTAGTCGTTCTCACCAAGTCTCCTAAAAATTACTTAGTATTAGTATTATTTTTAATAAAATTATTTTAAATATATTTTAAAAAAAAGAAAGAAAATTCATGGAAAAAAAGATACATTATCTTTTTAGAAAAGGTATAGTATAGGGTAAATGAACTATGTTTTATTTTTGTACATGTTTTTTTTTAATATAGTGTTACATTGTTTTATTTATTGTTTTTCATTTTAAAAGATGACAATACTGACAAAAAAACATGTGTATTCCATTATTAGTAACGAAATCAAGATTTTTACTAAGAACATTCAAGATATAAAGAAGTGAACCCATGAAAAAATCAAAGGAGTTTCATGAAACTCCGCCCATACATACATGACAATATTTTGATTGAAATATAAAAAAATAATTAAAATTTTCAAAATATAATAAATTGAACACAAAATAGGAAAAAGGAGAAGAGTACATATATCATATACTTTACCTGAGAATGAAACTAGCAAGAAAATCATATAAGCCATGAAAAGGCTTTGGTTAGGAATTGTATTCTTCATTCTCAATTCTTATTTGGGAATTATTATATTCCTCAAAGTGAAATTGATAATAAGAAAAAAATTAAGAGATTTGGAATTTATAATTTTCTATCACTTTACTTAAAAGGTAAATGCAAGTAATTCTCTTGCAAACATTAATTGATAACTTTTTCAAAAAATGGAAAACATTCAATATATCAAAATATACATACTAATATAAGTGATAATTTTTTACTAAAAATTAAGAATCTTCTATAGTAGATCAAAATATCCAGCTGTAGCTAATGTATTGTGCAAATTAAACATTAAAAAAATGGAAATAAATCTTCTATTGTAGGTCAAAAGATAAATAAATCTTCTATTGTAGATCAAAAGATATTGATAGTATATAAGAACTTCTAAGTAAAACTTAAAGCAAAAAAATATACAGAGCCTTGAATTTTTAACTTTTTTTTTTGTACTAATAGGAAGATGTTTAATTATTTCCTTTTATAAGTAATAGCATCATGATTAATTTAATTTACTGTGATAAAGTGATTTATGAAAGTAACAATATATATTAATTAGTCATGGCTAAGTGATAGTCGTTGTGCGTGTTCAAATACATGACATGCATATGTTGATTTGGTATAAATATTCGTATAAATTTCACCAACAAGAATGTGAGAATTAAATTTGAAATCTCTGTAATGAAATGAGTTGAACAATTATTTATAAAATAAACCATAGTATTATTTTTTCTTAAAATTTTTGGGTATTAGAGGAATGAGAAAGAAGATATACATGAGACATCAATATATTTTAATTTAACAAATAATTATGGGCAAAATATATAATGAAAACATAATTAATAAACAAGATATGTACATACTTAATGTATTATTTTATATATTTCGATAAATTAAATTTGAAATTCAAGGTAGGAATTCATATAGGGGCCAACATAATCATTGTTCAAGGTTCATATACATACTTAATAACGTGTGCATATAATATAAGTATTTATGTTTGTTTTTTTCAGGATGACTAATATCTATATATATATATTAGTACCTATGACATCCAACTTAGTTAAATATCGAATAACTTTGTTTAACAAAATTTGGATGAATATAAAAAAAAATACTTTTATATTTTTTTATCTCTACACTAGAATTTTGAGACCCAATTTATTTTGTATCTTTATTTTTATTGTGTTTTTCCTTCATTTTATTTACATATTTTTTTTTGTAACAAATACAAAGTAATTTCAAGAAGAATACAACAAATTGCATCAAGATACAGATATAAACGATAATCCATAAATTTAAAAATGAGCACTAGAGTGCTACTAGAGTTTAATGAACTTAATCATAACAATAAAATTTCTCATCTAGAGATAATCACAAATACTTTATTTTTAGACTACTAAAAATCATATATTGATAGTATGCAATCTCATTAGAAATTTCCAATGACCGATTCTACTTCTCTTTAAGTTTCTCCTCCAAAATTTGGAGATAACGTAACAACTTTTCATACTACAAAAAAAGAAACACATAACGTCAATCATAATTTATAGAATTTAAGTTAAATATATTGATAATGTAAACCTAATCTATATTTTTAATTGAACATTCTCTTCGCGCAAATTCTCAAAAATACAAATAGAGAAAATTCATGTCTTCAATATTTCTTTGAGCATTTTGTTGTCCGTTAATAGCATTTTTTTCCAACATAAGTTTTTCAAAGTTTTTTCTCGACCTCAAGAATTCTAAGCATCATGACAAAAATTTTAAGACTATAGAATAAATAAAAATTTACATGTTACACAAACACACAAAAAACAAAATAATAGCTAAGCAAAAAAGTTTAGTTGGTAATTCTATTAAATGATGGATTATCAAAAAAGTCCTTATTATTTAATAGAATTTTAGTGAAAGATTGATGCTGAAATTTAAATCTAAATTATACTTCTTTATTGTGTGAGGAAATAAAAAGTAGTGGAAAAGATACTTACTCATCAAAGAACCCATTGACAGGAATTGGAGCAAAATAAGAATAAAAAAACTTGATTTATTTTAATTTTCTGTATCACTTGTTTCTCATCTCAAGACGAGAAGAACTCTTAAATAAACTATTCTCATAATATTTTTAACAAATATAATATTTACTGTCCATATAATTGTAATCATATGTTAGAAAATGGTAAAAAAAATAATTAATTGTGTTGCTTATTTCGTGATATAAGTGTTTGAACCCATCTTAATTAGGTGATTATTGAGACTATGAGTGGTGAATGGACCGGTTGAATTGAATTTAAGTTGGTCAAAATAATTTAATTAATAAATGAAGGAAAAAATTATCTAATTAGACATACATTAAAAATTATCTAATTAGACATACATTCATACCATATCTACCAGTTCAATATGTATTTTCAAATAATTACTCATTATCCAACTATTTATTAATTGGTATCAGATTTAGACTCAAATACATTGAGATACATTGCTCCTTAAAAATAACTTAAATAAAATTTTACACACTTAATTATCTTTCTAAAATAGAATCCTACCACTTAATTATCTCCAGAATTTATTCTTTCACCCTAAATTAGTCCACTCAAAAAATTGTTACAACAACAAATATGTACGTTAAGTTTGAGTTCATCAACGCCAGGATCAATGTTGTTATCTCTGGCCGAATATATATATATGACAAAATATACATATGTATCGAATGTATCTGAGTTAAAATTATATGTATCTATGGAAAATTGATGTTGAAAAAAATTGAGCCGAAATTTGGAATTATTTTATTTTTGAAAAAAAATTCTGAATTTCAGGGGAAAATGCATTATTTGCTCCTTAATTGATATGTTTCACTCACATTCCGTAGTTAGATACACATAATTCGATGTAACTGACTTGAAATCTGATATAAATTATTAATTAGTGGGACAATATGTAATTGTTTCAAACTATACAGTGTATTAATATTTATGATAGAAGTATTTGTGTAATTATATAATTTTTCCTTATTTTTAGTGTTGTTGCAATATTTATAGTTTTAATCAATATTGCCCCAATTTCCTTTCTTATCCTTCAATGGAGGTTGTTTTGAAATTTTGATCGAATAAGCTCAATGTGAGGACTGCTTTAAGAAGTCAAATTATATATATATTAATCAAGTGAATTTTATTCTCATGTACTTAAAAATAATTTTAATCCTTATAATTAGTCTGTGATATAACATTAGGTTTTAATTTGGGAAGAAAGGATTTGCATACCTTATTGCACAATATATTTTTTAGATTAGGTCTTGCATTATTATTTTATGTTACTTATTATATTTTCTTTTTTTGCCTAGCCTGCATTAAAATTTTGAGACCCAATTTATATTGTATCTTTATTTCTGTTGGTTGTTCCTTCATTTTATTTACATATCTTTTATCATGTATAAAGTAATTTCAAGAAAAATATAACAGATTGCATCAAGATAAAATATAAATAATAATCCATAAATTTAAAAATGTGCACTAGAGTGCCACTAGAATTTAATAAACTTAAGCATAACAATAAAAATTCCCTTCTAGAGAGTCACAAATACTTTATTTTGAGACTACTAATATGATATGTTAGTATCATGTAATCTCACTAGAAGTTTCAATGGCCATCTTTACTCCTCATCACGTATGTTCTTCAAATTTCGAAAAATACGTAAAAACATCTCAGTCTACAAAAAAAAAGACACATATAAAGTTAATAATAATTTATAAGATTTTAAGTTTTATACATTAACGATATAGCGCTAACCTGCATATTCATCTCATGCAAATAATTCTCCCAAATGCAAGTAGAGCAAATGCCTTTCTCCAATGCCTTCAATATTTCTTCGAGCATTTTGTTCTCAATTGAGAGCATTTTGTTTTCCAACATAACTTTTTCAGCTTCTTTTAGGCCCTCAAGATCAATTCTAAGCATTATTAAAAAAAAAATTATAAGACTATAGAATAAATAACAATTTATATGTTACATAAACCCACAAAGCAAAAAAATCGCTAAAGACTAAAATTATATCCTTAATTCTATTTTATAAAAAAGTCTTTATTAGCTAAGATTTTTTTAGTGAAGCATTGACGATAAATTTCAGATCTAATCTCTACTTCTTTATTGTGTGAGAAAATAAAAAGAAACTCACCCATTAATCATTTGATTGAAGGAAGCCATTGACAAGAACTTTGAAGCAAAATAAGGATAAAAAAACTTGATTTATTTTAATTTTTTATATCACTTGTTTCTCATCTCAAGAGGAGAAAAACCCTTTAAATAGACTGTTCTCATGATGTTGCTACCAAGTGTAATATATTTACACTCCATATATATTATTGGTGTCATATGTTAGAAAAAGGTAAAATAATGATTTTATTACTAATTTAATGAGATATTGTGTTTGACCCCTCTTAATTAAGTGATGATTGACTATGGATGGTGAATAGACTGGTTGAACTGAATTTAAGATGGTCAAAATGATTGAGTTAATAAATGAGTGAGACTTGACCAAATGTCATTTAGGCTGAAATGGACTAAGGTTATAACCAAAAAAATTTCTTTAGTACTTTAAATTTTTTAGCATCTTATAAAACTATTATTTTTCTTTAATATTTTATTTTTTCTCAAGAGGGAAAAAAAACCTTTTAAATAAACCGTTCTCATAATGTTGTTACCAAATATAATATATTTACTGTCCATGGATAAGTCATGTGTTTGAACTCATCTTAATTAGGCGATGATTGGGACTATGAATAGTGAATGGGTAGATTGAGTCGAATTTGAGCTGATTAAAATGATAGAGTTAGTAATTGAAGA
>JAJONR010007898.1:0-21789 GCA_029582245.1 Solanum etuberosum
AATAAAAATAAACTAATAGGAAACAAAGTAGTAACAGATAAAAGAAATGGTGAAACAATTATTATAACAAGAATAAAATGGGAATGAAATGTGCCTAATTGGGTATAATTTTCTAACCAGATCTGAAAATTTCAGGATCCAATCCTAGACAGTAACAAAATAATATAGTCAAAAGTATATACGCCCCCCACAAATTTAAGAAAATAAAACGAACAGTACCAAAGTAATGAACACAAAGTAAGCAAACTTATATAACAAAATATTGGCAAAAATATAAACACATTTACTAGAATACTACAACAGTCATTAAAGCACAAAATAATAAAATAACAAACAAAACAATCAGTGAGCAAAACAAAGCCAAAAATATAAAGATTGAAGAAAGGTGTTCACCAAAAAATATATAGAATTCAATAGGAATACTAGAATCAATCCATTCAATACAAAGGTATCGAGAATAATGAGAACAAGATTATAAAGATTTGTCACTAGAATTACCGATTTCGCCGGAGTTCGGGGTGGTTGTTGCCGGAGAAGGTGGTTATTTCGCGTTGCTCTTTTCTGTTCAGGTCTGGAGGTGCGGCTTTTATCGGAGTTCGCTGCGTCGCCGGAGGCTGCTGCTGCTGCTGCTGGTCGGAGGCTGCTGCTGCTGCTGTTGGTTGTTGCTGATTGCTGCTGTTGCTGTTGCTGCTGCTGCTGCTGCTGTTGTTTGCTGTTGCCGGAGGCTGCTGCTGCTGGCCGGAGAGGATAGGAGAGGGAAACAGTGGGGTTCGCGGTGGTGTGTTTGGTGGTAGCTCGTGGGTGGCGATTTGATTGTTGGCCGCTGTCGTTGATCGGTTTTGGGGTCGTTTTGGTTTGTTTCTGGTGGCTAAGGGTGTTGGAGATAGTGAAGAGTGGAGATCTGGCGGTTCCCGGCGGCTTGCTGCTGTTTTCAGGCGGTTGTTGGTCTGGTTGCTTCGCCGGTAGAAATGAAAAAATGGGAGAACGGTTTCTGGAGGCAGTGAACAGGGGTTCCGGTGGTGTTCCGCCGAAAAAAAATAAAAATGAATGGGGTTTTGAGTTCGCCGGAATTTGGCCGGAATCCGGAGTGGTGGTGACCGGAAAATTAATGAATAGTGAAACCCCTTTTGTGAAAAATCTGAAAATTTACAATCCTCTACTAAAAAATAAATTCACCACCCCCTAACTTAATGATTAAGTTATTCTTTAAATAGGGAATTAAAAATCACCAATAATGCAATGCCACTATCTTAAAACCACGGGCTAAAACTACTAGCTTAATAAAATATCTGCGTATAAAATCTTATCCATATTTAAATGAATTTCTAGATTGTGCAAAATATCAAAAGTGAATATTAACAAATGTAACGAATAAAATGAATATTAAAAAATATAATGAACGTAACTAACTACATGTGAAAAATATAATTTAGCAGAAATAACGATTTAAATAAATAAAACTTAAAAGTTGCGAATTTTGAAAATGTTAGGCCAAAATTGGGTGTCAACATCTTTTTCTTAAAGTTATACTCCTTTCGTTCCTTTTTAATTGTCATGTTACGCTTTTCGAGAGTTAATTTATATAACTTTCAAAGCTAAATTAGATTATATTAATTTGATATTTTAAAATAAAAAATTAATTTGATATTTTAAAATAAAAAATTAGATATTAAAAAGCTATATAAAAATAATATAAATTGCAATTATTTTTCATATTAATATGATAATAGATACATCTTAAAATGCTAGTGTCTAAAAAGAAACTATAATTAAAAAAAAAAAAAAAAAAACACGAAGGAGAGTTAAAATTATTATAAACCACAATAATAAATCACTCGAAGGAGACGACTGAAGCAGACATGTCGAAGAGCATGTGCTGCCCTGTCTCTATAAGAGAAAAATATCAATAGTTTTCCTTTCCAAGCGGGTTGCTTCTCAAAAGATATAGTTAGGAAAATAACTGGAGAAGAAGTGTAGTTGTAAAAAATTATGGCGATGGAAGAGCCGCTGCTGGTTAATTTGGAGAAAGACGATGCGACGGTGAGCCGCAAAGTGTTTATTGAAGAGGTCAAAGAGGCGAGTCGCATAGCTTTGCCGATGATAGTGGTAACAGTATCACAGTACCTATTGCGTGTTTCGCCAATGATTATGTTAGGTCACCTTGGTGAACTTTCACTTTCTAGTGCTTCTATTGCTACGTCACTTTGCAATGTTACCGGTTACAGTGTCCTTGTAAGTTTCCTTCAACAAGTTTTTGCTTCCAATCATTGATCTAGATGTTACACATCTTTTTGTATTGTGTATGAATTAATCAGGAAATACAAATGACTTTGACCTTCCGATGCAATTCACACCTGATTTAGCTAGCATTTGGCCATAGATTTTGGGAGTAGGGAAAAAATTGGCCATGAAATTTGATCAGATTTGAATACTTTGATATGACAAAGTAGTTTTTGCAACTTTAGTACTGTTTTAAAATTTTATGATCTATCTGTGAAACTAACCCTTGATGTAGTGTTGTTTAGTAGGGATATTGGTCACATAGTCAATAGTTGCTTAAACATGTTGAGTGAAGTTGGATGTGATTCTGTAGCAATAACCAGAAATATTATCTTCTTTCAGGTTTAGAATAGTCTCCTCAAGCCTATTGTAGTGTTCCTTTGTTGTGTTACGTCGTGCATAACTTAGTAAACCTGAGATATTTTCTCGCCCAACTGTAACGTGATAATGAAAGAAATTAGGAATTTGAAAGTATTTGTTGCTTATATCTTTGATATTCTTAGTTCATTCAGGTCATTGAGATTTATACTTAATACATGTTGACAACTTGATGTATAGAGGATGTTCTTGACATATTCATTGTATTGAGTTTATTAGCTCAATTGACTTTTTTTATTCAAAAACATATTTCTTGGTAGTATTCTGTTCCGCGGGATCAGTAAGAAATCTATCCTTTTGTTCTAAATGGTAGAGGTGCGACAAGGCTTTGGTAGTGACTGGAAATGGAACTGATCATTGGCCTGTGATGGCTCTCTTCTCTGACAAATAGAAGTTTGCTTAGATGATTTGACATGTTTAACTTTCGATTAAGAAACAGGGGAATTTGTGAACGGTGTTTATTGCCCCATGTCTTGCCTATAAAAAAGGAAAAATGAAGGAACTTATTAACACAAATGGCTTGCTTGTATACCTTTGTTATCCTTTGTATAGATGAAGAATGTTTATGAAGAATCATCATGGATTTACTTTGTGGGACAGTTTGGAATGTCTAGTGCACTGGAGACTCTATGTGGGCAGGCCTATGGAGCAAGACAATATCGAAAAGTTGGAACTTTTTCTTATAGTGCTATTATTTGTCTGTTTCTGGTATGCATACCAGTCTCTGTTCTGTGGATCTTCACGGATAAACTTCTTATATTGATGGGCCAAGATCCTTCAATCGCAACTGAAGCTGGAAAATACGCGATTTGGCTCATTCCTACACTATTTCCATATGCCATTCTTCAGTCACTTGTCCGGTATCTGCAGGCACAGAGTTTAATCCTACCAATGCTTTTAAATGCAGTTGCATCTTTATGCTTCCAAGTGACAATTTGTTGGGCTTTTATATTCAAATTGAATTTAGGGATTGTCGGAGCAGCATTGTCAATTGGTTTATCCTATTGGTTGAATGTGATCTTGCTTATGGTTTATGTGAAGTACTCATCGGCTTGTGAAAAGACTCGAGCTTCATTCTCTACGGATGTTTTCCTGACTATAGGGGACTTCTTCCGCCTTGCCATCCCATCTGCTGTAATGGTTTGGTAATCTCAATAGAAAAACATACATATATGCGTTGTGATTGAATTTATGCTTGATCCTTAATGTATTTCTTCAACTTCTTTTCCGAACATGGTTATAGCTTGGAATGGTGGTCATTTGAGCTTATCATTCTGCTCTCTGGTCTGTTGCCAAATCCGATGCTAGAAACTTCTGTTCTTTCCATATGGTATGCTTCGTTTTCTACTTGATCTTCATTTTGTTTTTTTTCCTTCAGATGTTTGAAATGATTATATACTGATGCATTGTCATGGTCTAACTTCTTGGAGAACAGCTTTACAACCACTTCTGTGCACTACCATATACCTTATTCTTTCGGTGCTGCAGCAAGGTCTGCTCTTGTCCTATAAATCCAACATTAATCTGATATTGTTAGTTGCATAGAGATAAACATGCAAAATTTGAAGTAATTAATATTGTATGTAGCACTCGCGTTTCAAATGAGCTTGGAGCTGGGAGGCCACAGGCGGCGAAAATTGCTCTCGTTGCTGTGATAGTTCTTTCTGCCACTGAGGTTGTTCTTGCAAGTATAACTCTATTTGTGGTCCACGATATATGGGGCTATGCGTTTACTTATGAGAAAGAAGTGGCCACTTATGTTGCAGAAATTACTCCTATTCTTTGCATATCAATTATCATGGACGGCACCCAAGCGGTACTATCAGGTTATCTCTTCGACCATCCTCATTTGCTTTATTTGCAAATTGCAAATTTACATTGAGACCAAAAGAGTTATTCCAGCTTTTAAGTTTTGAAAAACAATAAATGAAATTGACCAACAAGAAAACAAGAGTTGTCTCCCCATGCCTTTTAGTGTTGCTTGCTCATTGCATCAGAAGCAGCGGCAGATTTGTAGTGTATTGGATGCACTTAATTGAGTCCACAGTTTTTATTTAGATCTTAGATATACAAATAAATGTGAAATCTCCAAAATTAGTACAAATTTAATATGTTTGAACTCATATATTTCAAGAATTTAAATCCTGAATCTGCCTCTAATCAGGAGTTGCCAGAGGAAGCGGGTGGCAGCATATTGGAGCCTATGTGAACCTTGGAGCATATTATTTGGTTGGAATTCCCGCGGCTCTATTACTTGGATTTGTATTGCATCTAAAAGGCAAGGGTCTTTGGAGTGGATTGGTGGCTGGAGCAGCTGTGCAATCTATTTCACTCTCCCTTGTCACCAGCTTCACCAATTGGGAAAAACAGGTTCAGACCTATTCAATTCTTACCTTGATTTGTTACTGGTGTTGACACTTACTTTTGGTTATTGTTACATGTCCTGCATTGGATGGCATAATGAAAACTTGTTTCCTTATATAAACTTGGGCAATTCTCATCTTATGCCTAGCTTATGGGGTTGAGTTAAGCCCAACAACGGAGTAGGAAACTTTTTTTTCCGGATATAGAAGCTACCTTATGGCTTATGGGACTTACCACTCGTGCATTTGAATTTACAGGCCATTGAAGCAAGACACAGAATTTTTAGTGAAAAGCTTGCTGGGGAAAGTCAGCTCATTGAATGACAGGACAGGCAGATGCTAGTATAATAGAGAGTTAATATACTAAAAGGTCACTCGACATTGAACTTTGGTTTGTATTAATAAAATTACTCAACTTAAGATTTTTCTTTTCAATAATCACTCAACTACATTTATCATTATAACAAAATAATTTTTTTAATACTCTTCTCTTTTATTTCTGATTAATTCTCGAACACTCTCCATTTTTATTTGAATTTGGAACCGATGTACAATGTGAACAAACTCACACAAATGGAATTACTTTGGTGCTACACAATTGGAAAATTGATAGAAGTATGCAGTATGCTTGTTCATTTTTTCGCAAATTTTGGCAGACGACCAAATCTTCTTATTATTGAATTGGTCACAAGTTTAGCCGGATGAAAATGTCTTATCAATTTAGTTCGCAAATGATTCGGAAGGATGTTGATCTTGAACTTTTGATTCTGCTGGTCTCATAACAAAATTTCAAATTCTGATTGAGCAAAACTCTGGACTTCCATGGTTTTTTGCTCATTGATAATGTTCCTGCCTCAAAGGCCAAAATCTGAAGACCACTTGCTTTCATTGCCATATGATATAATTTCCTGAAATCTTGCCTATACTATTCAGTTGTCACAAATTTTTGTCGAGTGATCACAACACGGCTGGTATATAGACATGTTAAAGAAATGGGTAAATATGCCCTATTTGTTAAACGGCGAGGTTATATATGCACCATTTATTAGAAAATAAAGGTATATATGTATCACTTTTTTTTAATAAGAGGTATTTTCATTCTAAATTGCAAAGAATGAATGTTGCATTGTTATATATGCAACATTCAATTGTTATATATGCAACATTTAATTGTTGGATAACGGCGAGGTTATATATGCACCCTTCAATTGTTGTATTGTTGGTCCATTAACCATAAAAAATGATCCGCTTCAAAGTCGACGGTGATAGTCATTTGACTTAATTTATTTTCCTAACATGAAAATTAGGAGAAAGAGAGAGCATTGAACAAACTTGCGTGATAGTGGATCAAATAACTTAAGCTTAACAATGAATACGACATAAACAACACTATCAAATTAACAATTTAAGTTACATGAAAACGAAAATTGATCAAATAACTTAAGCTTAACAACGAATACGACATAAACAAGACTATCAAAATTAACAATTGAAGCTACATGAAAACCAGTGTTTTAAGTATGAGTTTGTTTTAAGTGCAACTGAAGCTATGAGTATAAGTGTGAGCTTGTTTCCATTGTTGGTTCCAAGACTAGATAAAGGAGGAGGTGATAATATAATGTGACAACCAACATAAAACTAATCGATTTATGATAAATTTGAAAGAAAGCAAACAGAGTTGAAAATTTTGTGTGTATATTGATGATCCTTCAATTTACAATTGATCCTATATTTATATACAAGAGAGGAAATAAATGGAACCTTCTATTCTAACTGCTATGCCAGATGTACAAGATTAATTGGCTCAACCTATAACAAACTTTATTCCTTTTCTATGTATCTATGACAATTTTTCACAAAGCATCAAATGATTTTCTCATGAAGATATATCACAGTTAAATAAATCAACTCAACAAGTGACTAAATTTGTTTATGTTACAAGTAAGATTTATCAGTTACATGTATATGATTTAGTAGTGATAATCTTTTCTTTCATTTTCCTTTAAACTCTTTTCCCCTTGTTTCTTTGCATAGATGGAGGGCTGTGAGTAGTCCAAGTTTTTCTTCTATTATATTAAATAAGTTCATGAAAAATCTTATGACAACATACAAGAACGATATGAATAAAAATAATATAATCAAAATTGCTTACCTACAATATACAAAAACCATATAATCCTCAAAATTATAGGCCCACAGTATACATGAATCCTTTATATAAAAACACAGCATGCAAATAAAAGAATACACTATCTAATCGTTACTTACTAAATATAATTGCGAGTCAACGAAACATGTGCTTCTATTTTACATAAATATTAAGTCAATTTTATTGCAGCAAATGTTAGGTCAAACTTTAAGATCACGGAGTTGTCCTTTTAATAAGATCACTAGGAATATAATATTTACTCCCCTCCGTATCAACTATCAAGTTATATAAATATAACATTGTTTAATATGCCACAAAATATTAAAAAAAGGGAATAGAATTCTAAAATTTGTGATCTAAAATAATTTTAGATATTTGAGTGACTATAAAAGATGATATTCTTATGTGTTACTCTTTCTTAATCAATTATTTAATTTAATTTTTTTGTATAATATGTTTATTACCATAAAATAAAAATTATTTATATTATTAATTTAAAATTATAATATTTTTTTTTCTTTCTTAAATTTCATATCGGACCAACCAAGTGGAGGAAGTATTTTATTAGCATATCTATATGGGAGTCCTGAATAGTTTTGAGTAATTTTGAGGTTATAAAAGAAAAAATGAGTCATTTTATATGAGAGCAACTCTTACTTTAAGATATTAACTCTCTAAAACTTGGAAATCCAATTTTAATTAAGCCTCTAAAAAAAACAAAAATACTCAATAGTAATTATTTTCTGAATTAACAGAGAACTGAAGAAAGAAAGAGAGAGTAGTAAAGTATTATGGGGGAGGAAGAGCCGCTGGTTAATCTGGAGAAAGAAGATGTGGCGGTGACAGAGAAAGTGTTTGTTGAAGAGGTGAAAGAGACGAGTCGCATTGCTTTGCCTATGATAGTGGTGACAGTATCACAGTACCTTTTGCGCGTTTCGCCAATGATTATGTTAGGTCACCTTGGTGAACTTTCACTTTCTAGTGCTTCTATTGCTACTTCACTTTCCAATGTTACTGGTTACAGTGTTCTTGTAAGTCTCATTCTTCCATATTCATTGTATCCATTGAGTTTATTAGTTCAATTGAATTTCCTTATTCAAAAACATATTACTTTATATTATTCTGTTCCTGGGGAGCAGTTCCTTGGTGTATGCTATTTGCATATGACATAGTTCTGATCGATGAGACATTGGACGGAGTTAATGCTAGGTTAGAGGTTTGGAGACAAACACGGAAGTCCAAAGGGTTCACGTTGAGCGAGATCAAAATGAAATATTTAGAAGGCAAATTCATTGTTGCGTCACATAAGGCAGTCATAGAAGTAAGGCTTGTCACACAAATTATTCCCAAGAGAATGTTTTAAGTGGGTCTATGATCTAGTGGGGACATTGACGATGATGTCACACATTGCATTGGGGATACATGGATGAATAGAAGCTTGTATGATAAGAAGGTACCATCTAAACTTACAAGGGAAGTCTATAGAGTGGTGGTTAGACCGTCCTTGTTGTATGTGTTGGAGTGCTGGCCAGTCAAGAACTTAATTACATGTGCAGAAGATGCATGTTGCGGATGTTGAGATGGATGTTTGGGCATACTAGGAGCGATAAGATTAAGAATGAGGTTATTAGGGAGAAGGTAGGAGTGGCTTCTATGGCGGACAAGATGAGAGAAATGAGATTGAGATAGTTTGGACATATGTAGAGGAGGTGCACTAACGCCCCAGTGAGGAGGTGCGGGAGGCTGGTTGTAGAGGACACACTGAGGGGTAGAGGTAGGTCGAAGAAGTACTGGAGAGAGGTGATTAGACAGAACATGATACATCTTCATATTACTGAGTATATGACTCTAGATAGGAAGGAGTGGAGGGCGCGTATTAGGGTAGAGGGATAATAGTCTTAGTACTAGTCGTACCCTTGTAGTTCCTGCCATTTATTGTGTTCGATTATCATACTATTTTGATGTTTGTTAGTATTCCTTTCTTATAGACTTTGGACTGCTTTTCTAATTAATGACTATGCTTTTTTCATTGTTTTATTCTTCGTCTACTTGAGTTTGATAATTGATATACTTGAGCCGAGAGTCTTCCGTAAACAAACTCTCTACCTTGACGAGGTAGTGGTAAGGTTTGCATACACTCTATCTCCCTAGACCATACTTAGTAGGATTTCACCGGGTATATTATTGTTATTGTTCTTGTCGTTGGGTTTATTGCCCCATGTCTTGCCAATAAAAAAGGAAACAATGAAGGAACTTATTAACACAAAAATCGCTTGCTTGCATACCTTTCTTATCCTTTGTATAGATGAAGAATCATCATGGATATACTTTGTGGAACAGTTTGGAATGTGTAGTGCGCTGGAGACTCTATGTGGGCAGGCCTATGGAGCAGGACAATATCGAAAACTTGGAACTTTTACTTATAGTGCTATTATTTGTCTGTTTCTGGTATGTATACCAGTCTCTGTTCTGTGGATCTTTACGGATAAACTTCTTATATTGATGGGCCAAGATCCTTCAATCGCAACTGAAGCTGGAAAATACGCAATTTGGCTCATTCCTACACTATTTCCATATGCTATTCTTCAGTCACTTGTCCGGTATCTGCAGGCACAGAGTTTAATCCTACCAATGCTTTTAAGTGCAGTTGTATCTTTAGGCTTCCAAGTTACGATTTGTTGGGCTTTTATATTCAACTTGAATTTAGGGATTGTTGGAGCAGCATTGTCAATCGGTTTATCCTATTGGTTGAATGTGATCTTGCTTATACTTTATGTGAAGTACTCATCGGTTTGTGAAAAGACTCGAGCTTCATTCTCTACGGATGTTTTCCTGACTACAGGGGACTTCTTCCGCTTTGCCATCCCATCTGCTGTAATGGTTTGGTAATCTCAATACTATTTGTGATTTGAGTTTAAACATGATTCTTGTCTGTTGATCCTTTATGTATTACCTCAACTTTTTTTTGTCGGAACATGGTTATAGCTTGGAATGGTGGGCATTTGAGCTAATCATTCTGCTCTCTGGTCTGTTTCCAAATCCGATGCTAGAAACATCCGTTCTGTCCATATGGTATGCTTCCTTTCCTACGTAATGTTCCTTTTCTTTTTCCTTTGATGTTTGAAATGATCATATACTGATGCATTGTCATGGTCCAATTTCTTGGAGAGCAGCTTTACAATCACTACTGTGCACTACCATATACCTTATTCTTTCGGTGCTGCAGCAAGGTTTGCTCCTATCCTATCAACCTAGCATTTAGCTGATATTGTTAGCTGCATACAGATATAATTATGCGAAATTCCAAGTAATTAATATTGTACGTAGTACACGGATTTCAAATGAGCTTGGAGCTGGGAGGCCACAAGCGGCTAAAATTGCTCTCGCTGCTGTGATAGTTCTTTCAGCAACAGAGGTTGTTCTTGCAAGTATAACTCTATTTGTGGTCCGCGATGTATGGGGCTATGCATTTTCTTATGAGAAAGAAGTAGTCACTTATGTTGCAGAAATTACTCCTATTCTTTGCATATCAATTATCATGGACGGCACCCAAGCTGTACTATCAGGTTATCTCTTTGACCATCCTCATTTGCTTTATTTTTGTATTGAGACCAAAAGAGTTATTCCAGCTTTTAAATTTTGAAATACAATAAATGAAAGTGATCAACAAGATGCCTTTTAGTGTTGCTTGCTCATTGCATCAGAAGCAGCAACAGATTTGTAGTGTATTGGATTTGCTCAATTGAGCCCAGACTTCTTTATTTAAATCATAGATATGTAAATGTGAAAGCTCTAAAAATTAGTACAAATATACTATGTTTTGAACTCATATGTTTAAAGAATTTAAATCGTGAATCTGCCTCTAATCAGGAGTTGCCAGAGGAAGCGGGTGGCAGCATATTGGAGCCTATGTGAACCTTGGAGCATATTATTTGGTTGGAATTCCCGCGGTTCTATTACTTGGATTTGTATTGCATCTAAAAGGCAAGGGTCTTTGGAGTGGATTGGTGGCTGGAACAACTGTGCAATCTATTTCACTCTCCCTTATCACAGGCTTCACCAATTGGGAAAAACAGGTTCAGACCTATTCAACTCTTACCTTGATTTGTTACTGGCGTCGACACTTTCTTTTGGTTATTGTTAAGTGTCCTGCATTGGATGGCATAATAAAAACTTGTTTCCTTATATAAACTTGGCCAATTCTCACCTTATGCCTAGTTTATGGGGTTGAGTTATGCCCAATTACGGAGTTGGAAACTTTTTCTTTGGATAGAGAAACTACCTTATGGCTTATTCTTACCACTCGTGCATTTGAATATTACAGGCCATTGAAGCAAGACGCAGAATATTTAGTGAAAAGCTTGCTGGCAAAAATAAGTTCATTGAGTTACAGGACATTCAGATGCTAAAGAGTGAAATGAAGCTTTAACTTGCTTTGATTTAGCAAGGATCA
Source organism: Solanum etuberosum (assembly GCA_029582245.1). Taxonomy (NCBI): domain Eukaryota; kingdom Viridiplantae; phylum Streptophyta; class Magnoliopsida; order Solanales; family Solanaceae; genus Solanum; species Solanum etuberosum. The sequence goes on from JAJONR010007898.1 coordinate 11,624, forward strand.
CCCCTCATCTTAGTACCGATTGGACAATTTTGAACGTGATCGTCTCTTAGGTGTTAATTTATTGTTCTTTTTATGCTTTTAGATAAACTTATCAATTATTCCATTCAAGGACAGCTTTTTTTTCCTGAATTTTTTTTTGTTCTTCGCGGAATGAGGAAGAACTATAGCTGAATAGTTTCAGTGTTCTCTCATACAATGATCAGGTTATATTGATGTTTAGCAGGGGCTTGTAACTTGTACCTCCTCTGGAGTATCTCCTTCATGGAAGTTGACTCAATTAAGAGTTACAAACTCAATATCTTGTTCTTGAGTTTGTTTAATTGAACTTTATTTCAATGGTTTGGTTATTACTTGATTTTCAAAATGTTTTTTCTTTTAAAACATGTTCTTATGTGTCACGCCCCGAGGCTACCCCCTAGACGTAACACGGAACCTAGGATCACGAGTGACCCCAAGCTAACCCTGAGTCTGGCATATATCAAGCATACTAGAAATAACTGAGTAAAACATATACTATGCGGAAGCTAAAACAGTGGATATATGAAAACGGGGAAAAACCCAACTAGTCTGAATATATATAAAATAATAGGAGTTTAGTGATAACTGAAACAACCACTTAACAACTCAAGCTGAATCTGCTACTATGTCTGAAAAGCCTCTAACTGAGTTGAGTTGCTGGGACATGCCCCCAGCTAACTCTAACAAAACTGAAACTAAAAATAATGACTAAAATGAAAGCATGTCTATTGTCCTCGGAATATGAGGACTCACCACTGAAACTGCTGAATGCGGACCGATAATCGATCTAAGCGTGATCTGAATGCTAAGTACCTGAACCTACATCATGAAACTATGTAGCGCAAAGTATGTGTCAGTACTTGGAATGTACTGAGCATGCAGAATATAGATACTAAGTTGAATAAAAGATATATAAGTTGAACAATGCATAACTGAGCAATGATATAATCTGAACAAGGATATAGATATGTACTGAAGTATAACTGAAAACTGAACTGGATGCAATGACCAAGTACTAATCATGAAGATAACATGCTGTGTGAACACAATAAACAAAAGGAAGAGGCTTATTGTTGGATCATAACATAGTGCTGACAAAGCATTTAATAGAAACATGTAGTTAGATGGTTTTCCTCCCACTTTATTGACCACTAGGACATACCTTGAGTGCTATGCCTAACAAGGTATCTAATATCTCTATAAGATTACTGAAGTAACTGTTGAAAACCTGGTCAATGCACTAAGATTCTGACTGTGGGAGCTACTATTAAGTATTAACCGACATAAACCACGTGAGCTAAATGTGGAGTCCGATGTATACGCCCAATCGAGAGGATCCAATATACCTTGCTAGGGATATAAAGGCATGACTAGTATTTTGGACGGCGAAAGGCGACAAGGGCCTTCCTCGCGAGCGGCGAGGCGCTCGCCTTTTTGAATCGAGGCGCCAATTAATACCAAAAATTAAAAATATTTAATTGCATATATAAATATCCAAAATCTAAATAGCAATAACATATATTAGCAAATATTTCAATTCAAAAACTAATAGTAGATACTAAAAGTCTAGAACTTTAAAGACCCAATAATTCAAAAGACAATTGACAAGCAATACTAGAACTTTAAAAGTCTATTCTTCTTTAAAATTATCCAACTCTTGAAGATCAACATCCTCTACATCATGATTATATTGCTCCTCATCTTCTTCCTCCTCGGATTCTTCATCAATTAGTGTCTGAGTCCTATTTGAAATTGAACTTGTAGATGTAGTTTCTACTCTTTTGGCCTTGTCAAGTGCTCTTGATCTTGCCTAACAAGGTATCTAATATCTCTATAAGATTACTGAAGTAACTGTTGAAAACCTGGTCAATGCACTAAGATTCTGATTGTGGAAGCTACTATTAAGTATTAACCGACATAAACCACGTGAGCTAAATGTGGAGTCCAATGCATACGCCCAATCGAGAGGACCCAATATATCTTGCTAGGGATATAAAGGCATGACCGGTGTTTTGGACGGCAAAAGACGACAAGGGCCTGCCTCGCCACGCGGCGAGGCGCTCGCCTTTTTGAATCGGGGCGCCAATTAATACTAAAAATTAAAAATATTTAATTGCATATATAAATATCCAAAATCTCAATAGCAATAACATATATTAGCAGATATTTCAATTCAAAAACTAATAGTAGATACTAAAAGTCTAGAACTTTAAAGACCCAATAATTCAAAAGACAATTGACAAGCAATACTAGAACTCTAAAAGTCTATTCTTCTTCAAAATTATCCAACTCTTGAAGATCAACATCCTCTACATCATGATTATATTGCTCCTCATCTTCTTCATCCTCGGATTCTTCATCAATTAGTGTCTGAGTCCTACTTGAAGTTGAACTTGTAGATGTAGTTTCTACTCCTTTGCCCTTGTCAAGTGCTCTTGATCTTGAAGAAAGTCCCCTAAGATGATAGATACTCTCGTCAGCTCCAATTGCCGTAGCAACACTACCCCAAGTAAGATCATCATCCTCATATACTAGTTCATCTTCTTGATCTTCGGGGCATCCAACTAACCATTCATTTGAATCATCAATGTTATCCAAGCGAATTGGATCAATGAGATCACGAGCTTCATAACGGAGTTTCAATGTTCTATTGTACTTAATGCACACTAGATCATTGAGACGTGATAGTACAAGCCTATTCCTCTTATTGGAATGAATCTGCGCATAAGTTATAGATATTAACTTAGATACAGATAATAATATAATATGGAAATTAAGATATAATTTTTTTTCTTACGTGTTCAAACACACTCCAATTTCTCTCACATCCGGATGAGCTACAAGTTAGGCTTAATACTTTCATGGCAAACTTTTGCAAGTTTGGTGTTTGACTACCAAATAGTAACCACCATTCAACTATAATAAAATAAATTTAAAGGTTAATGAGTATAAATAAGTCAAATAATTTAAGTAAGAGCTAAATCAACTCACTTACCCGGTGACCTTGTGTCTTTGGCTCTTTTAGCCTGACCACAACCAAATAGTCCATCCGCCATTTTGTACTTAGGAAGCTCAGCGACTAGTAAATCTTGTATTGTTGTATCGGGGTTCATCTTCTCAACACATGCATAATACTCCTCCCACAGACTCAATAGTAAAGTTCCCTCTTCTTGAGCTTTATAAAACAATCCTGGGTTCAAAATATGGCCTGCAACATGCAAAGGCCAATGGAGTTGGTCTGACCACCTTGCATCAATAATTTCAAACACTTTCTCATATTGCTTCTTAACTCCACGAAAACCCCGTGCAATAGTTTCTTTGGCTCTATCCATTTCTTCATAAATATAGACCATTGATGGTTTTTTCTCCCCATCCACCAAACGAAACACTGTTGTCAAAGGGCCACAAACTGTAAGTGCCCGAACAACATCACTCCAAAACTGGGCAGAAATAAGAAGGTTGGCAACTTCTTTCCCCAAAGTTTCCTTTGCAAATTTACTTGAAGTTCATTCGGTTGAGAAGACTAAAATTCTCAAGTTTTTCTTTTGTATGTACATTGCTCTCAAAGTTAAGAAGGCCGTTGCAAATCTTGTCTTGGCCGGTTTCACCAAATTTCTTTCCTTGGTGAATTTTCTCATCAAGTTTAACAACAACGGTTTTTGACTAATGTAAGAATGGATTTTGATGGCCTTCTTAAAAACTGTTAAAGTAAAATTATAGTAATTAGTAGCTAATGAGTATTAAATATTGACTATAAAGAAAGTTAGAGGATAGGAGAGTGATATTACCGGAAACATATGGATTAACCTTGAATATGTCACCAAACATCAAGTTGATGCAATGAGCAGCACATGGAGTCCAATAAATGTGTGGGTACGCACCCATCATCATGCTTCCCGCTTTAACATTCTCACTAGCATTATCGGTGACAATTTGTACAATATTTCCCGATCCAATTCTTTCAATAGTGCTTTCAAACAAGTTGTACATTTTGGTGGAATCGGTAGATTCATTGCTAGCATCAACAGAACCAAGAAATACACTACCGATTGGAGAATTCACCAAAATATTGATGATCATTTTACCATTTCGTGCCATCCATTTCTCCATCATAATGGAACATCCAAACTTTGTCCATTGCACTTTATGCTCATCAACAATTTTTTCCACTTTCTTCACCTCTTTTTGTAGGTGAGTAACTCTAACTTCATGGAATGTAGGAGGCTTCATTCCGGGGACATGTTATTTTACTGTCTCAATGAACTTATCAAATGATTTGTAATTGACACAATTAAAAGGGAGCCCCGCATCGTACATTCATATTTCAAAAGCACTTACCGCACGCTCTCTTAGAATTTTCTTGGTTTCATCAATTCCTGCTCCTTTTTCAAGGCCTTCGTTTTGTGGAAAATAGAGATTCATAGGGCCTTTCGTCACATTTCAAGCGGTGGATGATGCACCTCCACTAGAAGACATCTTTAGAGTTTTGGAGGGAGGCATCATTTCAGCATATTCATCCATATCATCATCATCATCAATATTAACATATTCTTCTGGCTGCCTTACTTGAAATTTTGGATTACTAGCGATTTAATTTTCCATATAAGCCCTTACTTCATCTCTAATCTCCGACGGACAAGCTTGACATTGTTTTACATTTTTGTAACCACACACTAAATGTTGCTTGTCTCGAGTAATACCACCATTAAAAGTACCCACACAAAAAGTACATTTAACTGAATCTTTTGTTGATCATTGAGTACCATAATTCCATCCAATGTCCCTCTTTTTGCTAGCATCCGACGCCATTGAATTCACTATTTATGGACAAATAAATACTATATTAATTACTATAAAACTAAATTAAGTAGGGAAGAAATAATTATAGAAGGATTAATTATTATTATTTTTAAAATATAGGCAGCAATCAGTAGCAGTCAACAGTGACAGTTAACAACAAAAAACAGAGCAAAATTAAAAAACAGAGCAGTCAGCACTCATCTCGATTCACAAATCTTTTTTTTTGAGAAGGCAACTGTTCAGATTCACAAGAAACTGAAGAGAAGAAAAGAAGAAAAGAAAAGAAGAAAAGAAGAGGATTGTTCACTGAAGAGAAGAAACGCGAAGAAAAGAAGAGAAGAAGAAGAAGAGAACTGAAGAAGAAGAAGAAGAAGAACTGAAAAGAAGAAAAAAAAAAAGGTTACCTAGCAGCAGACTCGCGCGAAGGAGAAGAAGAGATCGTCGACCTTTGAGGAGAAGAGGAGAAGAAACGCGACTTGATGGAAGTTTGGAAAAAGGAAAAAACCCTAATTTTGACTAATATTAAGTCAGACCTTTTTAAAATTTTTAAAAAAAAAGGCGCCGCCTCGCCTCGCCATCTTAGCGCCATACGTCGCCTATTTGGCATCGCCTCGCCACACTGTGAAAAGGCGTGAAAGGCTCGCCTCACCTCGCCATAGCGCCTTTGGCGAATGGCGCTCGCCATTCACAACATTGGGCACGACTGTGGCGTGATCACTAATACTGATGCCCAACAGATGGGACTTATAATCGTATGAGGGCACGTAGTTTTGAGACTATGAGGGTACGCTGAACCCTAGTCCAACTCGATGCTAAGTCTACTCCCAACTGAATACATATGAAGCTAAAATGCACTAAATACTGAATAGCTCAAAATACTGACATGCTAACTGAGAATGCAACATTTATATACTGAGAATGTGACATTCGAAATTTGGAGCATGATTTTCTGTTTAACTGACCTAGCAAGTATAATTCATGAACTAAGAGAATTTACACAAACTAGGGTTCTGAGTTTTATACAAGGAATTATGCAACCTTTCGAAGAAAACATGTTATTTAGACTATGGATTCTATAGCAGCTGAAATCACAATAAATTCCCAAGATTTTACAAACCCTAGGTCTAAACAAGCTATGTAGAATTAAGGAAATGATTGAATTCTAGGAACCTAGTGGATGAAAGGAACCCACTAGTGAAATCCCACAAACCTGGTGACGAAACCTATGGAGAAATCCTTTGAATTTCGGGGCTGAAACTTGAAGAACACTGCTGCTTGTTCTTAAAAGAAACTGACGTCTCTTTCTCTTCTTTTCGTTCTAATTTGGATGATTTTTGGAGAATGAGAGTTCTAGTATGTCTGACTAGGTTATTAGGCTTAGACTGAGTAAACCGACGTAGTTTAGGCATAAAACGACGTAGTTTAAGTGCCCCAACGCATAGGAAAAAGACCAAAATGACCCTGACTTAAAAGTTGATAAAGCCCATCCACGATGGGACTGACAAACCATCGTTTGGACTACCGGCCGTCGTATGGGGTCGTCGTTCATGCTCTGCCCGACAGGGCTTCACTAAACCAAGCATAACTTTTTACTCCGAGCTTGGATTTTAGCAAACTCGGTGGCGTTGAAAAGAGGATTCAATTATCTTTAATTTGATAGGTTAGGGGCTAGCTAATTCATTTTGTGCTAAAAGATATGACCGTTTGAAGTTGACTCAACAATCATTTTCCTCTAAATAGCTGTTGACCCTCACCTACGGTCCGTAGGTCCAACCACAAACTTTACTGGTCGATTTGTACTATTTTTTGGGCGAATCTCGATTGAAAGAATCTCTTTCGGCTCCGCTACAGTCGACCGTGGGTGGAACCAGAGATCCCTAAATCCTGGACCCCACCCACGGACCGTGTGTCAGACCACAAACCGTCGGTGGCTTTTATGGTTCTGACACCAGGTAAGCTGCATTTTTCTATTTTCTCGAATCCAAGGTGTTACATTATGTCTTCATGTAGAACCTATTTATAGATATGAAAAAGACATTGTTCAAATGCAAAGACAATTTTTTTATGGCTTTTCTAATGCATTATATGATATTGATATTAGATATATTAAATTAATATCGTATACATTAGATGAAATTGATACTAGATATATTAAATTGGTACACAGGGTATACATAATACACTAGATGAAATTGATACTAGATATAAATACAATGAAGACAAATAAATATATGAAAAATTTGATCCCAAAGTAAATTTGGGCGGGTCATGACCCAACTCAATTTCTATCTCAACCAAATATAATATCTCAAATTTCAACCCAACCCGCCCATTTGACACTCCTATATAAAATTATAAAACACAAATACATTGTGAAAACACATTTACAAAGAGTCATCGTTTTCATAGTGATGAAGGGTTGATAGAAGAGAATTTGGATTTTTTGCTTTGTTTTTTAGCTCATAGATCTGTAGGATCTTCAAAAAAATTTATAGGCACGATTTTCGCCTTATTTAATGTTGTTTCATTTATAAAAAAATTAATTTTAATTATCCAAAAACAGACTATTTTTAACGAGCATGAATCTGAAATACGTTGATCACCCCCAATCAAATACTTTATACATATTCAAAACTAATCCCAGACAACTTATGTAATTAATAAAATTATCATTTTATTGAGTAAGTACAACCTCTAATAGTATGCTTTACGAAATTTTCTCTTATGTTTCTTGTATTGGCCCGTGCTTAATTTAGTATCGTTTACATTACTCATTGATGATTGATTCAAATCTATATATCTATATATAAGAAGATTACAAGTCCCGTGTTGTGACATGTCTTTTGATAAGAATGGAAAATATTTTTAACATTACCCATTGATGATTGATTCAAATCTATATATCCTATATAAAAGAAAATCACAAGTTCGATATTATAACATGTCTTTTGATAAAAATGAAAAATATTTTTAATAAAAATCTTTTGTTCAAAATCCCAATTATAAATAACACAAATCAGTGTTAATAAAAAAGAACCCAAACCAATAACTACAAGAATGCAGCAAAAATGAACACATCGCTAGAATGATATGGGAGACCCTTGTACTTGGCTCCGTCTGTTAGTTAAACTCTTCTACTCTTCACTTTAACAAATGAACCGCTAAACTCGATGAAACTCTATTTTTAAACTCATCTAACCATTGACCGAGCTTATGTGGCATTAAAATAGCTGAGTTGGATAAATGTGTGATCACACGCGTTTGAAGCAAGTGAATGCAATATTTCTATTTAGAAGTCTCAAAAATTATAAGACAATATTTCTTCAGCCCAGCGCACCCCCACCCTACCCCCACCCCCTCTCTCTTCTTCTTCTTCAGCCCCAACCCCTAGCCCCTAGCCCCACCCTTTTTCTCTTCTTTTTCAGCCTCAGCCCCGCCCCACACCCGCTCCTACCCCCTTTCTCCTCTTTTTTGATGTACATCCCATTACTTTTTTTTCCTACTGGATAGTGTCTAGCGCCTTTTATTAAATATAAAAAAATATCAATAGGGATAAGTACAAGCAAGGGGGGCCAGACCTTACCTTACTAATCCTAATAAAGTACATAACTTCTACTACCTAACAATCATGAAGAAAATAAAAATTAGAGAGAACTAAGTATTTTGTGATCACCACAGAGTTTGTAATACACTCCATGATGATATTACAAATGAAGATGCTTAAATAATGTAAAAATATGCCAATCAAGAAGAATGTTGAGTTATCAGCCTCAAACTTTCTATTACAAAAGCATGAATTAAAAAAAATTGATTGCCCATCAAAAGTAACTTGAAATATTTTTCTCTTGTCTTCTTCTTCAAATCTATCCAACAACACTTGATAATTCGTACCTTCTTTATAGATTTATTGGATCTTGGTGAACCTATTGATACTGTCAAATGGTTCAGCTTTGCCTGTCGCATCGGTAGATGCCTTGAAACAAACTCCTCAGTCATTTTACCGTACCAACTATGTTGCCTTCCATGTGTCTTCTTTTTGCTTTTGTTGCTTCCACTTCTTTGTTGCCTAGGTGATATATCCCCTTCCCTAGCCACTCTATCAAAGCATATGTCCAACATATTGTCTTCCTCATGTTATTTAAGAAAATCCTCGCCCAAATCGATTGTGTTTGACACTAAGGGCCTTGACTCATTCTTCTTTGCAATCACGCATTTAGGCACAAATACGGGAGCTTCTGAGCTTAATTTTCTATTCAAAGCAGGTGGTGAAACCTGCTTTTCTTGGATCAAATCGTTGTCATTCTCTATTAACCTTACTTGTTTTCCAGTAGCCTTCAATAAAGCATCAAAGCTATTCGAACATAATAGGTCTCTTGAGACATTACTAATATCTTGCCTCTTCTCATTGTCATGAAAATTACCAGTCGCACCCTTTCCACTTCATGGAGAATTATTTCGACTAGTTCGGGAAAGGGTCCGACTACTAGTTGAATTTTTGTGTGCAACCAGTGTCCAATTTTTAGTTGCATTCTCGTTTTCAACTTACAAAATATGTTGCCCAGAATTTTCAGCATCTTCAACATCAGATGTATCCATTAGTTTTTGTCCTGAATCCATTAATTTTTGCCTTAGACCAACACGCGACGTATCAACCCCAACTCTTGGTGTTCTCCCTGCGATTTTAGTTGCATTAGACATCAAATTCAGCCCAATTTCTTTTGATTGCACCTTATTAGTAGCAGTCTGTTGGTTATTGCAATCACCTTTGTTTTCAGTAGTTGTTTGAACACCAATATTACTTGTATCAACATCCATTTAGTCTGCACGATTTTACTCAAAAGTGGCAGCAACCAATTGTCGATCTAAAGAAGTAGCTTTACTTTGATCGACATCTACAATCCTTCTTTTTTCATTTAGTATTTCTCTCGCATCACCTTGATATTTTTCACTATCGATAGTACATTTTAAAGCAACTTTAATGGTATCATCAATTTGTTTGTTATTTTGATTTCTTTTCGAGATCAAGTGACAACTATCTTCATCATGACCTTGGTGCTTACAATAAATGCTATACAAAGGTAGATTATCATATACAATCTCCTGAAAAACCTCGATCAACTTTCTAGATTTTCCGTCCACAAACTGCAATCTTATACGATTTGGAAGCTTTTCTATTAGATCAAGTATAACTTTGACCCTAGCCGTGCTAGGTCTTGACTTGATTTGAGTAGCTTGATCTATAGGTATTAGTTTCCCAACTGTCGATTCTATAGACAACAGAGACTTATTTGCAAACAAATTCGGAGATAAGTTCGGTAAAGAAATCCAAACCACAGCTAACGTCGTTT
>JAJONR010007899.1:0-33835 GCA_029582245.1 Solanum etuberosum
GATCCACTTAGTTAAGGCATTCTATACGACGGCAAAGTATAGGACAGTTCTGGCAGCGTGGGCAAGACGCTGTATCACCACTTAGGCTCATAGTGGTGGTTGTCGGTTAGAGAATCTCCCACAGAAACTATATTACTTTATTATACGAGTACAGTTGAGTTTGTTGTTGCATTTCTTTAACGAACTAAGTTGCTTTCTACTGTTTTAAAAGCTTACTGTATATTGCATGTGTTTTATTGCTTTATATTATGTTAAGTTATTCAGGAGTTGGGTAAAGCCAAGGTAAGTGTTCCTTTTAGATTCTTTTCAAGCTTAAGTTGTGTTTCGCATTCCAACTCGCATACTCGTACATTCAATGTACTGATACCATTTGACCTGCATCTTCTTATGATGCAGACACAGGTAACCAGGATCAGCATCCAACGCATCGTTGATTCTAGTTGAGATCCAGACTTGTTGGTGAGCCTCCTTACTTCCGGAGGATCCTTTTTATTGCTTTTAGTAATTTTAGTTTCATTAGGATGTCGTGGGTCTTATCCCGACATCCATCTCAGTTATTTAGAGGCTTCATAGACAGTCATATGTTAGTTCTTGAGTTTTCTATTTCCTATTGTAATGGTTGAGACTTGAGTTGCCATTTTGGCTTAGTTTAATATTTCTTATAGACATTTGCATGACTTATCCTTTGAGACTATTTCTTGTGTTTAAGACTTCCGCTGAGTAAGTAAGCCAGGCCAAGGGTTCGCTTGGGGCCAGCAATGGTTCTCGAGTGCCAGTCCCACCCAGGGTGTAGGCTCGGGGCGTGACATATTCTTTCCAAAGACTCAAAGAAATTAAAAGATCTTTTTGAAATTTAATTTATAGTTTCCCAAATTCAGGCGTGCAGGACCATTAGGCGAAGTAAGTCATGCATCACCAACCCAGTCGGTGACGCGCCCTTTGGATCAATCCATCGCTGGTTTGCCTTGGCTCTTCATGCTCAGGGTTCTGTGACTTTAGGCGATCAAGGTTGATGTCGCCGAGCCATTTGGCGGTCCGCCGACTGTCCATTTCCATTGCCAAGTAGGTTCTTCCCCAGGGCTGGCATGCTGGAACTTTAGGCGAGCTAAAGAGCCACTTGGGTGCTCGCCGAGTAGTCTTGGCGATCACCAGGATTGCCTTCTTTCAACTTCTTCAGCTTTTTCGCTCCTTTTTGCCCGGTAATGTCCTTGCCTTGCTTCTTAGCCTTCATTGCTGCAAATCAACACTTTAACATCAGTTTAGAGCATAAATTAGGCATGGAGGACACTTATACTATGAAAACAAATCCCCAAATGAGTCAAAATCTCAGACTCATCAACCCCCCCAACTTAAACTTTTTCTTGTCCTCAAGTAAAACTCAAGACCAATCAGCTCAACAAGGATGTCTACAAACAGTGCTACTCAAGACTCAACACAAATACACACAAGAGGTTCAAAGTACACATACAATGTTCAATTGTGCACTCTAAGTTTCAAATTGTGAATCACCATTATCAAATAGACTCATGCTCACAATGCTTGCTTCAAATGCAAGTTCAAGCTCAACAAAAGCATTCAAATGCCCTCACAACAAGGATGATTCCATGCTCACACACAATTCCAAAACAAAGTAAGATTTTGGAATCAAATACAACTCTCACGCTCACAAAGATGAACACATGCATGACTCTACCCAGAGGCTTGCCCTTATTTTCCAATCAACATTCTTTTCAGCTCACTCAAGATCACAAAGGTCTTTTCAAGACATGTAATGGGGTTGAGTGTAAAGGTATGATTATTTTGGCTTAGTGGCTTCTACCTTCATGAAGTATGGCCTGAAAATCACTTTTTCTCCTTCTCTTTCACATTCAAACATGTTCACAATTCCCCCTCTTATTTCATTTAAGCAAAACTCATTGGATACCCCATTTCTTTTACTCCTTTCACACACTATATTTCACAACTTTTTCTCTTTTTTCAGACTTTTTCCATTTTCACCTTCTTCTTTTTTTTTACATGAAGGGGTTCCATCTTTTTTCAAAATAATCCATTAACACGGGGAATTTTTCACACTTCTTGACTTTCCTCCTTTTTCACCACACCCGCAACTTAGGCTTTTCGCCTAAGTTGGCTATTCAAACGAACCAAAACTTCATGAATGTTATAGGTGATGGGACAAAAGGGGTCAAAGTTTTTCAAGTTTCTTCCAAGGAAAAGGATAGGCTCAAAAGGTGCCAAGCAAGGTTCACACTTCTCACAAGGTGGCCACAAAGAGGTATATTATCAATTTGGTTCACTCTTCAAAACTTTTGCCTAAGATCATTTCAATCGCTTGCTTCAATCGATCAATCGAACTAATGAGGCAAATTCTAGGTATCATCAAACACAATATTCAAGACATCCTCACCACATAAGGCATTCGACACAATTATCAAACATCACTTTACACTTTCTAGCTGGCGTGCAATGTTCATCATAAGAGACTTAATCGACAACCGGCTAGTCACAACGAGATGCTAAGAGTTCACATATGACCTATGTAACTCAGTTTGCCTCATCGTAGCCGCATATTCATATCGTTCAATTGAGAGCACTATTCAAGTCATCGGTATGACCACAAATGACACTCGAAAATGCAAGAGAATCGCCACAATCAAACACAAAAGAGCTGGCAAATTTTTTAAAATCGGTTCAAAACTATTTGCACAATAAAAACAATGGACCAAGATGGATCAACAACCAAGATATATATATATATATATATATATATATATAAACACAGAATAAAATCCAACATACACAAAACCAAAACCAATCAACAAACCAATATTAAAAAAACAGCCCAATAGAGGTAGGTATGAAAATACCTCACCCTACCAATAAAAATAAGCAGTTGTCCTCAAATGCAAAGAAAAACAAAAACAATCTAAAAAGTAACAGAAAGGGAGGCAAAAGAGTCATCCTGCCAGGCTACGCCTGGGTGAAGTCTGCATATCAGTCACTCCCTCTGTTGGGGCATCAGTGCTCGGCTCCACAGCATCCTTGTCTCCACTAGAGCCCACTATAGAAGTGTTCCTCAAAGAGGCTTGCATAGATGTCTCATACATCGCACCCTCCAGGTCTGCCAAATCATCATAAACGACCTCCTCTCTAACACCCAGCTGCTCTTCATCCGTCTCTACCTCGGACTCAGCATCAGCATCATCAGCTCTAATCTCATCTCCAGTAGTAGCCAGAGAAACCTCAGAACTAGCTGGAATATCTGTGCTCGGGACCTCAGGAATCTCCATCGTACTAAAGAACATAGATAGGTCAGTGGACTTTAGCTCGTCCACATCTCTCCTTAGCCCAACAACATCGGCCTTCAAGGATTTCACAACAACAGTAGCACCCTGACTCTTCTCACAATCCTCAACCCTCACCGTAAGTGCATCCAAAGCCAACTTATGGCCCTCAATCAGCTCTCGATGCTCCCTCATCTCAGCCCGTATCTGGGCTAAGGCAGTAGCAATTTCCCACTCTATCAAGCCAGGCACAAAGCCTCAACCCGGGAGGCACGCACATTGGCAGACTGAGCCAGATGGCTCATCTTATAAAGCATGGCCTGGGTGATAGGGGGTCGGGAGGCAGTAGAGGCAGTAGAAGCAGCAACAACAGAAGTAGAGGGAGGGGGTGTAGCAGAAGAACTAGGCATATCAAAAGCGGAAGGGCCAGTAGGCTCAGTAGCATGAGGGGGCATGATTGCCTCGGTCGGCAACATATCAACGTCAACTACCAGGGACGTATCCGCCGGTGCAGCTCTCCTCCTATCAGCCTCATCTCCCAAGTACTCGGCCTCAATGCGTCGGATGTTAGTAGAAGAGGTAGGTGTCACCTCTATATACGTCTTCTCATTCCTTAAAACATGGGCCCTCCGGCACAGCTCGGTGATCAAGACTGGGAATGACAGTGAGGTCTGGCTTTGTTTGGCCCTCATGGCCATCTCTTGCTTGATGAGCAGCCCCAAGTTAAGCTTCTGTCGAGCTATGATAGAACCAAGACAAGCCACCTTCGGGTGTCGGAGGATCGACTCATTCTGGGACGGTATGATAGTGCTACTAATAAACCCGAACCAATACCGAGTAGCTATATTCAGGTCCTTCTTCTCTATCTGTGCACCTACCTCGATCCACCTCGGAGTGACATCAGAAAGGATGGGTGCCAGCCAACCCTTTAGATCCTCTAGGGTCTTCTTCTGAATTAAATCAATATAGTCATGCATGATATCCATTGAACACCAGTACCACATTTATATCTGAACATCGGCACTTCACTTTCTTCCCCCGAACAATCACGAAGTCAACTAACTTAAACATGCTGACCTTCTTCTTTCCTATAGGGAACAACTCCCTGTATGCCGAATAAAACTCCCAGACCCAAGTAGAGATGTAAGGGCCTCGGGGTTTAGTGAAAAATTCAAACTCTTGGAACCGCAAGGTGTTCCATACCTTCGGATATCTATCCACCACACCTTCAATAGATAACCTCTTCTCCTCCAAAATGGTCCTCGAACCCTCGGCCTTTAGTCGATTAAGTGACCGGGGAGGAGGACCATGAACAGGTGGGGCCTGTACTACTGTCTGAGCTGGAGTTGGAGTAGGAGCTGGAGTAGTAGGTGTCGGAGGAACCGGGATCCTAGATAGATCATGTGAAGACTTGGAGCGTAGCTCCGCTCTCTTAGCCTCTAACAGATGATCATTTTCCAGCTCAAAGATGGAGGCAGGAGAACTATCCTCAGAACCACCCTCATTGTCGGAGGGAGTGAGGTATGTGGAATATATCCCCTCACTATCGGAGCTCCCCTCCGTAGGTGTCGGCTGAACTGGGTCCTTGCCCTTTCCCTTTCCCCTTCTTGGAGGAAGTTTGGATGCCGAGGCTCGAGAGGCAGCAACCTCCTCATTAATAACAATACCACGTGCCCGCTTTTGGGGAAGTTGATTCCTACCAGCTACCTTGGGTCTATTCATACTTGCAAAACAATGTTGAAAACGTTAGATGTAGTTGAGAAACACTCAATGTAAAAGTTGCAAGAAGACTCACCGAACAGATTGGCGAGTTGCCGAACCTCTATGGCGAGCGAGGTCCGGATCGCCGAAAGTTCCAGAGTGAAATCATTTAAAAATTAAAGTAGGTCGGCGATGTCTAGGGCCATTCGGCAGATCGCCGACACCTTTCGGCGAACTAAAAGTAGCTCGCCGAAAGTTACAGAATCATTTTAAGTATTTGGGCGCAGAAGGGTGATCAGAAGGGACTTTCAGCGAGTCGCCGAGTGAACTCGGTGAGCATAGGCATTCGCCAAAAGTTACAGAACTCAAACCCCCAATTTAGAGAATTAAAAAGCAATCTAGGGGACGTTAGGTGAACCGCCGAACCACTCGTCGAGCTCGACCCAGCTCGCCGAATAGCCCAACGAGCCAGATTTATACCCCGTACTTCAAAATAAATCCCGCATCCCACGAAAACAAAATTAAACACTAACACATGCAATTCACTACAGACCCGTAAGATCCATGCCCTTAGGGTACTCTCAGACGTCCCTCAATTTGGCCAAAATTGTCCAATTAATGTCTTTTGCCGTTAAGAATGACTTCAACCGCTCCATCATTAGGCAAAATTCAACAATTAGCACAATCCGTGGTTACTCAGACTTCACTCCGCTAGACCCATAACCTTTTCAACACAAACCAACAATTTTAACAATCAACGATGCAGGAATTTACATTTTAACGCCAAATAATCATAACTTTAATTAAATACGGGAAAACCAACTACCATACGATCAACAAAACAACATTTAACACAGATAACAACCACAAAACGACAATTGCATTTGATTTCAACCAATTATAGAGCAGGGTTCGGAAAACCAACCTTAAGATGCCGAAAATTTTAAAAGCTAGGAAGCAATGTAATCCAAATGACCACCCCAAGCAAAAGATCCCAAACAAAAGAAAAAAAGATAGTACGATAACAAAAATATGATCGGTTGTGAGGGTGCCGAAGTTAAAAAGTATGAAAGTGAAGGGATTTTTTAATTTAAAATGGTTTGGCCTTTTAAAACTCTTCAGTTCGCATGCCAGTTGGTCACGTAAGTCATAGTCGCTGACCCACTCGGCGATGCGCTGAGTTTTACAGAACCTCTAGCAAGCTAGGTGGTTCCAACGGCGATCCAAGTCGGGCTCGCCGACCTGTTCGGCGAGTCGCCAACTTGATCTTTGGCTCGTCTAACTACCATTTTCCAAAAAATTCAACTTTTCAACCTACACATTCAACACCCGTTATTCAAACAACAGCAATAAAAAAATTGAACTTGGGTTGCCTACCAAGAAGCACCTTATTTAACGTCATGGCACGATATGGATACGTTTTTCAAGGTTCATTTTTCGGGTTAGCCAAGGTATCACTTGGTAGACCCCCTTTTGCCTTGGGTTCAATTGAGATGAAATTTGACCCATTTGCGTTTCCAATTGTTTGATGGACCTTTGTCCGACCCTTCCACCTTATTGAGAATGCATGCAAGCATGTCTTCTGTACGAAAGTTTTCCGGGTCAGCCCTTTGCTCATTTGCCTTTTGACGTTCATGGGGTGGAACGTATCTTTCCTTGTCACCATCCCTTTCCTTCCAATTAGCTCTACGGTCACGGCCTTCTCTGTCACGGTCTCTCCATCCATCATCCATTTCTCTATTCCAACCTTGATTCCCACCCGGCCTTGGATATCTCGGATGGAAACCACCTCCTTGATTGGTAAGAAAATTCACTTTCTCATTATATAGAGACTCAAAGTGAGCATCATCGGGGTTCACCCCACTAACACCAACAACATTTACACTTTTCGACCCACTCCCCATCACATTTTTCGCTAAGATATCCAGCTGGGTCATCATTTTGGCCATATTTTGGTCTCTTTCTTGTTCTTTCTCAATTAACTCCTTTGTCATCCTAAATATTAGAGGAGACACCTGGTCCTCTCGAGTGTACCATGCTCGTTTGATCTTGGTCATGCCATCGAGGAGATTTGATGTTATTTCGAAAGGCTGCGGCATTATACCCCCTGGAACAAGTTGATCAGCAACACCTTTGTTCACCAAGTCAAGACACCTATAGAAGTGTTGTAACAACACGTCGTTTGGAAGTCTGTGAGTCAGACATTAAAGTACCAACTTCTGAAATCTCAGCTACGTCTCATGGATTGGTTCACCCTCCAAGCGTTTAAAACCTTGAATACTATCTCTTAATGTCATCATCCTTGAAGGAGGAAAAAACCTTACAAAGAATGTCAGGGTAAGTTCATCCCAAGTGGTAATGGAGTTCCTCGGTAGATCAGCTAACCACTTGGTAGC
Source organism: Solanum etuberosum (assembly GCA_029582245.1). Taxonomy (NCBI): domain Eukaryota; kingdom Viridiplantae; phylum Streptophyta; class Magnoliopsida; order Solanales; family Solanaceae; genus Solanum; species Solanum etuberosum. Next base: position 7,382 of record JAJONR010007899.1, read on the forward strand.
TTCCCCCATCAAAGAAAACGGGAATAACCAGAGACAGACTGATTCTTGAGAGATGTTCTTAAATGAGAACGGACCACATACGTCTACAAAATTACGAATATGCTCGTGGGGACCCTCATGAGATATCCCTCCATATAATGCTTTCATTTGCAAGAGCTATAGCATTGTGCTCATGACATAGAAGACAACATTCCCCTCAACAGGAGGTAGACATATTGCACCAACACCATCAATTGAATCGGGTCATTAACATCATTCAGATTTCCTATATCATCTTGGTGGCCTAGTTGGATACCATTACTTCCGTTGACATTCATCTTATCCTCTGTTCGAATACAACCAACACAAACACAAAACAAAATAAGCCGATTTAACTACAACACAAAAATATCACAATTTAAACTTCAATAAGAGAATTCTAAACAACACCACTCCCTGGAAGCGGCACCATTTTTGATAAACGCTCAACTACACCTCATCCAATACTAGGTGTAGGCGATCGTAATCTAGTATAAAACCCAACAAATGAGTTAGGGTCGAACCCACAGGGAGCGGTACAGGTTCGAATTTAATTAGGAAGTTATAAATGCGATCGAATAGGTTGTAGGAATAGAAATTAACGATATCATTTATATAAATCGAAAAGGGTGACACAAATGTCAAATGGGGGGATTGGTTTGTCAATTAGCAACTAAAACAATTATCAAAACAGGGGAATCAACAAGTAGAGAGGAATTCTCGGGGAAGTGATCGATCATAGGCTAATTTCGCTATATGGGTAATTGGAATTTACTAACAATTGCTAAATCTCAGTAGGTAGGCTAGACTTAGATGCAATATCTTTCTCTTGAACAACTATTATGATACAGGCGAGTTCTCTCGAACCTCGACAAGCTTAACAATATGAACAACCCATAACCTTAATTTATCTACTCTCTCGAGCTAGATAGGTAGAATCGAGTTTAGGATTCACTGTCTCGAGCTGAACCCACATCAACTCAATAACTACAATCATCAATCGAAAACCTTGGTTCTAAAACCTCTTTCTCAAGCAAGCCTAGAACACTAAGTTAGAATTACATTTGCAACTACAATTTATAGATTAATACACAGCTATCAATTAAACCCACTTCAATTAAGCATCTAAATTAGTAAACAATAATACCCATAAGCTAATTAAGATAAATATCACATGATCACACCCCAAGAATTGGGGTTTTAGCTACACATCATAAAAAGGAAGGAGCAATTACCAACTATGTTAGCCATGAGCTGGCAATGGTTTCCAAGTGTCTACAATGCTACAAATCGAATTAATTCAAAAACCAAATTGCAATCTACTTGAAAAACTCCTCAACAAGGTTCTATAATGGACAAAAATACTCAGGAACAATATGAACTTCAAATATTCTTTCCAAAGACCTAAAGATAATAAAAGATCATTTTGAAATTTAATTTATAGTTTCCCAAATTCAGGCATGCAGGACCATTAGACGAAGTAAGTCATGTATCGCCAACCCAGTCGGCGATGCGCCATTTGGATCATTCCATCCCCAGTTTGTCTTGGCTCTTCATTCTCAGGGTTCTGTGAATTTAGGCGATCAAGGTTGATGTCGCCGAGCCATTCGGCGGTCCGCCGACAGTCCATTTCCATCACCAAGTAGGTTCTTCTCCAGGGTTGGCATGTTGGAACTTTAGGCGAGCTAAAGAGCCACTCGGCGGCTCGCCGAGTGGTCTTGGCGATCACCAGGATTGCCTTCCTTCAACTTCTTCAGCTTTTTCGCTCCTTTTTGCCCGATAATGTCCTTGCCTTGCTCCTTAGCCTTCATTGCTGCAAATAAACACTTCAACATCAGTTTAGAGCATAAATTAGGCATTGAGGACACTTATACTATGAAAACAAAGCCCCAAATGAGTCGAAATCTTAGAATCATCAGTCACCAATTGGAGTAGAGAGTGAGAAGGCATTCAGAGAGAGTTTCTGGACCTGCATTAATACCAACAGATTCCTTCCACTACTGTTACAAAGTGTAGGCCACTCCCTTCAACTGATAGGCGGCCAAATCTGCACTATCGACTAGAGTGTCACCTATAATGTCTGTAACCTTCTAAATGTCATCGAGAAACTGTTATAGATCACCTTCTGACTTAGACCCATAAAACTCTGTAGGGTTAACCCGAGTGAGATCCCAAATTCTTGCTACAGTAGTGTTAGTCTGCGGTGGAGTTGGGGCCACAACCTACTGATTTATTAGGGCGGTTATCACGCCCCGAGGCTACCCCCTTGACGTAACACGAGACCTAGGATCAAGAGTGACCCCAAGCTAACCCTAAGTCTGGCATATCATAAGCATACTAAAAATAACTAAGTAAAGCATGAACTATGTGGAAGCTAAATCAATAAATATCTGGTGTGGGGACAACCTAAATATTTTGAATATATAAAACATACTAAGAGTTTAGTTATAACTGAAACAACCACTTAACAACTCAAGTTGAATCTACTACTATGTTTGAAAAGCCTCTAACTAAGTTGAGTTGCTGGAACATGCCTCTAGCTAACCCTAGCAAAACTGAAAACTGAAATCAAAGACTGAAATGGAAAACATGTCTATTGTCCTCAAAGTATGAGGACTCACCACTGAAGCTGTTGAAGTCGAACCGAGAATCAATCTAAGCGTGATCTTGCTGCTGAGTGCCTGAACCTACATTATGAAACGATGTAGCGCAGAGTATGCGTCAGTACTTGAAATATACTGAGCATACAAGATATAGATATACTAAGATGAACAAATTTATATGAGCTGAACAAAGCATAAATTAGCAATGACATAATCTGAGCAAGAATATAAATACTGAATCATAACTGAAAAGCTAAGCTGAATGCAATGACCAAGTACTAATCATGAAGATGACATGCTAAACTGTATACTGATATAAATGCTGAAAACCTGGTCAATGCACTAAGAGTCATACTTTGGGAGCTACTATTAACTAACATAAACCACATGAGTTAAACGTGGAGTCCGATGTATACGCCCCATCGAGAGGACCCAATATACCTTGCTAGGGATATAAAGGTATGACTGTGGTGCGATCACTAATACTGATGCCCAAAAAAAGGGACTTATAATACTACGCGAGCACGTAGTTTTGGGAATATGAGGGTACGCTGAACCCTAGTCCAACTCGGTGCTAAGTCTACTCCCAACTTAATACATATGAAGCTAAAATGCACTAAATACTGAATAACTCAAAATACTGACATGCTAACTGAGAATGCAACATTTATATACTGAGAATGTGATATTCGAAATCTGGAGCATGATTTTCTGTTTAACTGACCTAGAAAGTATAATTAATGAACTAAGAGAATTTACACAAACTAGGGTTCTGAGTTTGATACAAGGAATTATGCAACGTTTCCAAGAAAACATGATATCTATACAGTGGATTCTATAGCAACTGAAATCACAACAAATTCACATGATTTTACAAACCTAGGTCTAAACAAGCTATGTAGAATCAAGGAACTGACTGAATTCTAGGGACCTAGTGGAAGAAAGGAACCCACTAGTGAAATCCCACATACCTGGTGATGAAATCTACTGAGAAATCCTTTGGATTTCGGGGGTGAAACTTGAAGAACAATGTTGCCTGTTCTTGAAAGAAACTTTTGCCTCTTTCTCTTCTTTTCGTTCTAATTTGGATGATTTTTGGAGAATGAGGATTCTGGGTATGTCTGACCAGTTTATTAGGCTTAGAATAAGTAAAACAACTTAGTTTAGGCATCAAACGACGTAGTTTCCGTGCCCCAACAAATAGGGAAAAGGCCAAAACGAACCTGACTTAAAAGCTGATGAAGGCCATCCACGGTGGGATTGACGGACCGTTGTTTGGACTACCGGCCATCGTTTGGGGTCGTGGTTCATGGTCTACATGACAGGGCTTTACTAAAACGATCATAAATTTTCACTCTGAGCTTGAATTTTGGCAAACTCGGTGGCGTTGGAAAGATGATTCAATTATCTTTAATTTGATAAATCAAGGGCGACCTAATTCATTTTGTGCAAAAAGATATGACTGTTTGAAATTGACCCAACATCCATTTTCCTCTAAATAGCTACTGACCCACACCTATGTCCAGACTTACGGTCTGTAGGTCCAACCACGAACCGTACTAGTCGACTGTGGGTGGGATCAGAGACCATCAAATTTTGGACCCCAACTACGGAACCCACCTACGGTCTGTGGGTCCATCAACGGACCTTGAACCACGGCCGTAGGTGTCATCCTTAGATCCTGAATATTCCCTAAGTCTGGGACTAAAACACGGGACCCCACCTACGGTCCGTGTTCTGACACACGGTCCATCGGTGGCTTCTGTTGATTCTGACACCAAATCCTGGAAAGCTGTATTTTTCCATCTTCTCGAATCAGAGGTGTTACGATATCTCCCCCTTGGGAACATTCATCCTCGAATAAAGTCTATACAAGCTGAGTATGGAGGGAAGGGCTATAATTCCTATTACTGGGTACTAGAAACTGATATCTAACTGAACTGAGTTCCATAATCATACAAATGTGCTGAAATGCAAGGATAATTTCGGGAACAAGATACTGAGACTGAATTACACAAAAGTAAACTGAGAGACTGTAGAGGAACTATTACCTCAAGCTGAAACGAAATCGGAAGGAAAGAGGTGAGGATACTTGGCCATCATGGCTGCTTCTACTTCCCAAGTAGCTCCCTCTACGGACTGTCTTCTCCACAAAACATTTACTGAAGCGACTTCCTTATTTCTCAACCTAGGAACCTGACGGTCAAGAATTTCAACTGGCACCTCTTCATAAGTGAGACTATCCTTCATAACCACACTCTCTTAATGGTACTATTTATGTCAGATCACCCACACACTTCTTCAACAAGGAAATGTGAAAGACTGGATGAACCGCTACTAGTTCTGCTGGCAACTCTAACTCATAAGACACATTACCAACCCTTTTCAGGATTCTGTAAGGACCTACATATCTGGGACTGAGCTCTTCTTTCCTCCCAAATCTCATCAACCCTTTCATAGGTGACACCTTCAGGAAAACCCAATCATCGATTTCAAACTCTAAGTCCATTCTCCTCACATATGCATAGGACTTCTGACGACTCTGAGCTGCGTTTAGTCTATCTATGATGAGCTGAACCTTTTCCATAGTTTCATGAAATGAATCTGGCCCAATCAAGGCTGCTTCACCTACTTTGAACCAACCAATCGTAGATCCACATTTACACCCATATAGTGCCTCATAAGGGGCCATATGAATACTGGAATGGTAGCTATTATTATAGGCGAACTCAATGAAAGGTAGGTGATCATCTCAATTACCCTTGAAATCGATCACGCAAGCTCTTAACATGTTCTCTAAGGTCTGAATGGTACGCTCTACCTGACCATTCGTCTGCAGATGAAATGTTGTACTGAGATTTACCTGAGTACCAAGACCTTTCTGAAATGATTTCTAAAAATTAGAGGTAAATTGAGGACCTCTATCTGAGATAATAGAAAAGGGAATCCTATGAAACCTGACTATCTCATTGATGTAGAGTTAGGCATAGTCCTCCGCTGAATCTGTAGTCTTGACAACCAAGAAGTGAGCGGACTTAGTGACTCAGTCCACTATCACCCAAATGGGGTCATGTTGTCTGTGAGTACGAGGTAAACCCGTAATGAAGTCCATGTTTATAATTTCACACTTCCATGTAGGAATGTTAATCTCTTGAGTCAGACCTCTTGGTTTCTAATGTTCTACCTTCACCTGTTGACAGTTAGGACACTTAGCCACAAAGTCTGCTATGTCCCTCTTCATGTTGTTCCACCAAATGACTTCTCGTAGATCACATAACATCTTAGTGGCACCTGGATGAATAGAATATCTGGAATTATGGGCTTCTGTAAGGATCTGCTGCCTCAACTCACCCACATTAGGAACACATAAGAGACCCTGGTAATGAAGCACACCATCTCCCCCTTAGGAGTAAACCTCAACTTTTTGCTGATGAACTGCACCATTCAACTGAAGTAATATAGGATCACTATCCTATTTTTCCTTAACCTCCGCTACCAATGAAGATTTTGTTCCCTTCTGAACTATCACACCACCATCTAATGTGTCTGTAAGGCAAACTCCTAAGCGAGTACGCCGGTGAACATCTTTGGCTAACTCTTTCTTTTCTTCCTCAACATGTGCTACACTACCCATAGACTTTCTGCTGAGAGCATCAGACACTACATTGGCCTTACCCGGATGGTAAATCACATTCATGTCATAGTCTTTGAGGAATTCAAGCCATTCCTCTGACAAAGATTCAACTCTTTCTGGGTGAACACATATTGGAGGCTCTTATGATATGTGAACACATAAACATGAACACCAACAAGTAGTGTCTCCAAATCTTTAAGGCAAATACTACGGCATCAAGTTCGAGGTCATGAGTCAGGTAGTTCTTCTCGTGGACCTTAAGCTGTCTAGAAGCATAAGTTATGATCTTACCTCGCCGCATCAATACAAAACCTATGATGACCCTAGATGCATCACAATAAATCACCTAACCGTTTAAACCATCTAGTAGAGTCAAGATAGGAGTTGTAGTCAACCTAGTCTTCAGTTATGAAAAGCTTTTCTCACACTTATCTGACAACTGAAATTTGTCCTTTTTCTGAGTCAACTTGGTCAATGGGAAGCTATGAGTGAAAATCCTTCAAAAAATCTCCTGTAATAACCAGCCAAACCTAAGAAACTTCTGATATATGTTGGAGAGGTGGATCTGGGTCAGTGCTGTACTACCTCAATTTTCTGAGAATCCACTCAGATCCCTTCGCTGGATACCACATGACCAAGGAAAGTGACTGATTGTAACCTGAAGTCACATTTGCTAAACTTACCGAATAGTTGGCGATCTTTGAGGGCTTGCAAAACAACTCTCAAATGATTTGCATGCTCTTCCTCACTTCGAGAATAAATGAGGATATCATCAATAAAGACGATGACGAACAAGTCCAAAAGAGATAACTATAAATTCATAGTGACCATACTGAGTCCTGAAGACTGTCTTCGGGATGTCACTATCTCTGACTCTAAGCTGATGATAGCCAGATCTGAGGTCTAACTTAGAAAAGCAACAAGCACCCTGGAGTTGGTTGAACAAGTCATCAATCCTGGAGATGGGATACTTATTCTTAATTGTGACTTTGTTCAACTGACGATAGTCAATGCACATTCTGAGAGAACCGACTTTCTTCTTTACGAACAATATTAGAGCACCATATGGAGAGATAATTGGTCTGATGAAGCCTTAAATAGAAGGTCTTTCAACTGCTCTTTCAATTCCTTAAGCTCGGCTGGAGACATTCTCTAAGGAGGAATCAAAATGGGCTGGGTATCTGGAACGAGATCTATTCCGAAGTCGATTTCCCTTTCAGGAGGAACTCTGAGAAGATCTTCTAGAAACACTTCTGGAAACTCATTTACTACTGGACTAACTTAAGAATTGGGGTTTCAGAGTTTGAATCTGTAACCTGAACAAGATGATAGATATACCCTTTGGAGATCATCTTCCTGGCCTTAAGGTAAGAGATAAATCGACCTATAAGCACTGAGCTACTACCCTTTCATTCTAACACTGTTCATTTGGAAACTGAAACTGAATAATTCGAGTTCTACAATCGACTGAGGCATAACAGGAATGTAACCATTCCATGCCTAGAATGATATCAAAATCTACCATTTCTAACTCTACAAGGTCTGCTGAGGTGAATTTCTGGGAAACTATGACTGGGCAATTTCTGTATACCCGTCTAGCTATAACTTGGTCACCAACTGGGGTAGAGACTTAGAAGGGTTCTAAGAGAGTTTCTGGACTAACACCAAAGTTTACTGCTATATAGGGAGTTACAAAAGACAGTCCAGGCCCTGGATCTAACAATGCATAAACATGTTAATGAAAGATTCGTAACGTACCAGTGACCACATCAGGAAAATCTTCCTGGTCCTAGCGAGCTTGAAGAGCATACAACCTGTTCTGGCGCTGACCACCACCTGTACCAAACAAAGCACCCTGTTGAGTTAGGTGACCTGTTGGTGCTGCTGAAGCTGTAGACTGAGCCCTATTGTTGTTACCTCCTTATCCCTTCTTGGAAGAAAGGAAATCCTTCAACCTATGGCCAGACTGACCACACCCAAAGCACCCTTTCCTGCCTGTAAGACACTCGCCCAGATGGTTCTTAACGTGCTGAGCATGAGTCATTAGTCTGGAGATATCCATATCCCCTAGATGCATAGCATTCTTTCACTCAATCTTCACCAGATCGGATACCCCAAACAAGAACTTAGTCATTTGTGCCCTTGGATCGGCAACTATGTGTGGAGCATACCTGGAGAGCTGGGTGAATTTCAGCCCATACTCTTGGACTAACATTGAACCCTGCTTTAAGTTCATAAACTCTTGTGAACAAGATATGAGCCACAAGAGTTGCATCCGTACCCCTGTTGTCTTTCCACTGAGTGAACCAGATGTGAGCCACATCCTTAAGTTGATAGGATGCTAGCTCAACACTCTCAGTTCCAGTCACTTGCATTACTCCAAGAATTTTCTTAACCACATCAATGAAGTTTTATGGGTCCTCACCAACCTTTGACCCTAGAAATTCAGGAGGATTCATAAGAACAAAGTCTCAAACCTTAGCTGTAGCTGATCCACTATTAGTGTTTGAAGGAACTGGGCCTGCTGATTGTTCTGAATGGCTACACTCTGAGCCAAGAGCTTGATTGCATTCTGAAATTCTACATTTGTAACCTCTTGGTTCGGGACTAGAGGAACTACGTTAGCATTGCGTGCATTAGCATTTCATGTGTTAGCTCTACTAGGAGGCATGATATGAAACACATAACGATAGATTTAGAAAAGAGTAGTTGAATCACACCTCACGCACGATAAGAATAGCAAAAGAAGTGAAGTTTTTCTTAAAACACTTTGTAGCCTCTCCCTCATAGGTGTGGCGCACTTCACACTCATGAAAGGGACTCTACTTAGTGTGGCTTTCAGACACCCTAGGACTCTTGAACCTAATTCTCTGATATCAAGTTTTTCATGCCCCGAGGCTACCCCCTTGACGTAACACGAGACCTAGGATCACGAGTGACCCCAAGCTAACCCTGATTCTTGCATATCATAAGCGTACTAAAAATAACTAAGTAAAGCATGAAATATGCGGAAGCTAAATCAATAAATATCTTGTGTGGGGACAAAACCCAAATAGTCTGAATATATAAAACATACTAAGAGTTTAGTAATAACTGAAATAACCACTTAACAACTCAAGGTTAATCTACTACTATGTTTGAAAAGCCTCTAACTGAGTTGAGTTGCTGGGACATGCCCCCAGCGAACCCTAACAAAACTGAAAACTGAAATCAAAGATTGAAATGGAAAGCATGTCTATTGTCCTCGAAGTATGAGGACTCACCACTAAAGCTGCTGAAGTCAAACCGAGAATCGATCTAAGCATGATCTGGATGCTAAGTACCTGAACCTACATCATGAAAGGATGTAGCGCAGAGTATGCGTCAGTACTTGGAATGTACTGAGCATACATGATATAGATATACTAAGCTGAAAAAATGTATATGAGTTGAACAAAGCTTAACTGAGTAATGATATAATCTGAGCACATAATATAAATACTGAATCATAACTAAAAAGCTTAGTTGAATGCAATGACCAAGGGCTAAACATGAAAATAACATGCTAAATTGTATACTAATATAAATGCTGAAAACCTGGTCAATGTACTAAGAGTCTGACTGTGGAAGCTATTATTAACCGACATAAACCACGGGAGCTAAACATGGAGTCCGATGTATACGCCCCATCGAGAGGACCCAATATACCTTGCCAGGGGTATAAAGGCATGACTGGACCGTGATCACTAACAATGATGCGCAACAAAGGGGACTTATAATCCTACGCGGGGACGTAGTTCTAGGACTTTGAGGGTACGCTGAACCCTAGTACAAATCGGTGCTAAGTCTACTCCCAACTGAATGCATATGAAGCTAAAATACACTAAATACTGAATAACTAAAAATACTGACATGCTAACTGAGGATGCAACATTTATATACTGAGAATGTGACATTCAAAATCAGCAGCATAATTTTCTGTTTAACTGACCTACAAGTATAATTCATGAACTAAGAGAATTTACACAAATTAGGGTTCTGAGTTTGATACAAGGAATTATGCAACTATCCAAGAAAATATGATATCTAGACTGTTGATTTTATAGAAACTGAAATCACAATAAATTCTCAAGATTTTACAAACCTTAGGTCTAAACAAGCTATGTTAAATCAAGGAACTGAGTGAATTTTAGGGACCTAGTGGATGAAAGGAACCCACTAGTGAAATCCCACATACCTGGAGATGAAATCTACTGAGAAATCCTTTGGATTTCGGAGCTGAAATTTGATTAACACTGCTGCTTGTTCTTGAAAGAAACTGGCGCCTCTTTCTATTCTTTTCATTCTAATTTGGATGATTTTTGGAGAATGAGGGTTCTATGTATGTCTGACTAGGTCATTAGGCTTAGACTGAGTAAAACGACGTAGTTTAGGCATCAAACGACATAGTTTAAGTGCCCCAACGCATAGAGAAAACACCAAAACGACCCTGATTTAAAAGCTGACGAAGTCCATCCATGGTGGGACTGACGGACCGTCATTTGGACTATCGGCCGTCGTTTGGGGTTGTGGTTCATGGTTTACCCGACATGGCTTCACTAAAATAAGTATAACTTCTCACTTCGAGCTTGGATTTTAGCAAAGTTGGTGGCGTTGGAAAGAGGATTCATTATCTTTAATTTGATAGGTCATGGGCCACCTAATTAATTCTGTGTTAAAAGATATGACCGTTTGAAGTTGACCCAACAACCATTTTCCTCTAAATAGCTGCTGACCCTCACCTACGGTTGGACCTACAGTCTGTAGGTCCAACCAGGGACCGTACTGGTCGATCGTGGGTGGGATCAGAGACCATCAATTTTGGGACCCCAATGACGGAACCCACCTACGGTTCGTGGGTCCATCAACGGACCGTAAACCACAGTCGTAAGTGTCATCCTTAGATCCTAAATTTTCCCTAAGTCTGGGACTGAACTACGGGACCCCACATACGGTCTGTGGTCTGACACACGGTCCGTCGACGGCTTCCGTTGGTTCTGACACTAGATCCTGGAAAGCTGTATTTTTCATCTTCTCAAATCAGAGGTGCTACACCGGTCATGGCCTGAGCAAGCACTTTGAAAGCAACCCTGAACTCGGCTTACGTGACTTGCTTATTCAATGGGTCTGCTGGAGTTGCTGGCTGATTCGTTGCGTTATCTCTTCTAAGAGGCATTTTCTAAAATTCAAAGAGTAGGAGTTAGAAGGAGATTAGATAGAGTTTATACTCTATGACACGAGCTGGAAAAGAAAGAAGGGAAGTTTTTCTTAGAACACCTCATAGCCTCTCTCTCATAGGTGTGGCATGCTTCACACTCATGAAAGAGACTCTACTTAGTATGACTTTTAGACACCCTACGACTCTTGAACCTGATGCTCTGATACCAAGTTTATCACGCCCCGAGGCTACCCCCTAGACGTAACACGAGACCTAGGATTACGAGTGACCCCAAGCTAACCCTTAGTCTGGCATATCACAAGCATACTGAATAGAAAACAGAGATAAGCGGAAGCATAAATAATAACTGAGTCAAAACTAAGGACTCCAAATGAGGATAAATCTGAACATGTCAAGGGGAAACAACCCCAACCAACTGAATACTGACTCTATGTTTAAAAGTCTCTACTACTGATGAGCTACTGGAACAAGTCCCAGATATCACTAAAGATACTGGAAAAAAATGTAAGTAACTAAATAAACCAAGCATAATGAAATGTCCTCGAACTATGAGGACTCACCACTGAAACTGATGAATATAAGTTGATGTTGAACTAAGCGTGATCTAGATGCTTAGTGCCTGAACCTACATCATAAAATTATGTAGCGCAAAGTATGCGTCAGTACTTGGACTGTACTGAGTATGCAGTATATAGATACTAAAATGAACAATGATATAACTGAGCAATATAATAATGAATATGGAAATAGACTGTACGGAAATGTAACTGAAATCTGAGCTAAATGCAAGGACCAAGTACTAATCATGTAACTAAAATGCTGAACAGAATACTGAAGTGAAGGCTGATAACATGGTCAATGCAATAAGAGTATGACTGTGGGAGCTACTATTAACTGACATAAACCATATGAGCTAAACGTGCAGTCCGATGTACACGCCCCATCGAGAGGATCCAATATACCTTGCCAGGAGTATAAATGCATGACTGTTGCGTGATCACTAAAAATTGATGACTAACAGAGGGGACTTCTAAACCTACGTTGACACGTAGTTCTAGGACTGTGAGGGTCCGCTGAACCCTAGTCCAACTCGGTGCTAAGTCTACTCCCAACTGAATGAAAAGCTAAAATGCACTGAAATACTAAGTAGCTCAAAATGCTGACTTGCCATCTGGGAATGCAAATAAATATACTGAAAGTTATGGCATTCAATTTCTAAAGCATGATTTTCTAACGGATCTGCCTAGCTAGTATAATTCATGATTTGATAGTTGATACAAGCTAGGGTTCTGAATTCTATACATGCAAATTACAATAAATCACCAAGAATCATGTTATTTGATCATGGGAACTCTAACAGCTAAAATCACAATAAATCTTCAAAATCTAGAAAACCTAGTTATGAACAGTTTATGAGGAAGCGAAGAACTGACTGAATTCTAGGGACCTAATGGGTGAAAGGAACCCACTAGTGAAATCCCACATACCTGGTGACAAAATCTATAGAGAAATCATTTGGATTTTGGGGCTGAACTTCGAAGAACACTCCTGCTCGTTCTTAGGAGAAGCTGTCAACTTTTCCTCTTCTTTTCCCTCTAAGTTGGGTGATTTTTTGGAGAATGAGGGTTCTGGGTAGTTTCTGACTAGTTTACTAAGCTTAGACTGAGTAAAACGATGTAGTTTAGGTATCAAATGCATAGGGGAAAATTCCAATGCGACCCTGACTTAAATGCTACTGAAGTGGCTTCAAGACAGGCTTCATGGGCAATCATGATGACCAAGGCCCGTCTAGGAGCTCGTGAAGATGCCCTGCCTGACAGGGCTTCACTAAAATGGGCATAACTTTTTACTCTGAGCTTGGAATTAGGCAAACTTGGTGGCGTTGGAAAGAAAACTCGGAGATCTTTAAGATATGGTCATTTAAAGTTGACCTTAAACTCTAAGTCTGACAAGTCCCCTTCATGGACGACTTCACGGTCCTTGTGGAGCTTCACGGACCGTTTAGACGTCTGTGGTACTTAACCAGTAACTTTGGGGGTGAAAACTAAACTAAAAGCTGACGAAGTGACTTCAAGACAGACTTCACGGTCTATCTAGAGCACCACGGCCTGTCAAGTGGGTTGTGAAGATGCTCCGCCCGACATGGCTTCACTAAAATGAGCATAACTTTTTACTCTGGGCTCAGAATTAGGCAAATTTGGTGGCGTTGGAAAGAGGACTCAAAGACCTTTAATTTGATAGGTGGTGGGCCATCTAAATCATTTTGTGCTGAAAGATATAATCGTTTGAAGTTGACCCAAACCTCAAAGTCTATCAAGCCTCTTTCACGAACCACTTCACGGCTCGTGTGAAGCTCCACAGACCGTCTAGTGGTCCGTGGTCCTTCAGAGTAGCCATGGTGGTTCTGTGTCCCCCTCACGAGCCACTTCACGGCCCGTGTGGAGCTCGATGGACCGTTTAGTAGTCCGTGGTCTTTCACTTTTTGTTGGGTGCACAACCACGAGCAAGGTGACGGATCGTGGTCCTTCTCACAACCCGTGGACCCCCTCCGTGGTTTGCCCTTCTCTCTTGTTCAATCTTAGTTCTTATTTTTTTTAGGTGTTATAAGATCTCCACCTTGGGATCATTCATCCTCGAATGAAGTCTAAACAAGCTGAGTTTGTAGGAAAGAGCTGAAATCCCTACCAAGTGAATATTAGAAACTGATATCTAACTGAAATGAGTTCCATGAACATGCAAATATGCTGGAATGCAATGATAACTGAGGGAACATGATACTAATACTGAATTACACAAGAGTAAGTTGAGAGACTAGAGAGGAACTATTACCTCAAGCTGAAACTGAATCGGAAGGAAATAGGTGAGGATACTTGGCCATCATGGCTGCTTCTGCTTCCCAAGTAGCTCCCTCTACAGACTGACTCCTCCACAAAACCTTTACTGAAGCGACTTTCTTATTTCTCAACCTACGAACCTGAAGATCAAAAATTTCAACTAGAACCTCTTCATAGGTGAGGCTATCCTTCACCCCCACACTCTCTAAAGGTACTATTGATGCCGGATCAGCCACACACTTCTTAAAAAGGAAATTTGAAATACTGGGTGAACCGTTGCTAGTTCCGCTGTCAACTCTAACTCATAAGCCACATTACCAACCCTTTTCAAGATTCTGTAAGGACCTATATGCTTGGGACTGAGCTTCCCTTTCTTGCCAAATCTCATCACCCCTTTCATGGGTTACACTTTCAGGAAAACCCGATCATCGATTTTGAACTCTAAGTCCCTTCTCCTTACATCTGCACAGGACTTCTGACGACTCTGAGCTGTCTTTATTCTATCCCTGATGAGCTGAACTTTCTCCATAGCCTTATGAACCAAATCTGGCCCAATCAAGGCTGCTTCACCTACTTCAAACCAACCAATCGGGGACCTGCATCTACGCCCATACAGTCCCTCATAAAGGGACCATCTGAATACTGGAATGAAAGCTATTATTATAGGCAAACTCTATGAGAGATAGGTGATCTTCCCAACTACACTTGAAATTGATCACGCAAGCTCTCAATATGTCCTCTAAGGTCTGAATAATATACTCTTCCTGACCATCCTTCTGCGGATGAAATGTTGTACTGAGATTTACTTGAGTACCAAGACCTTTCTGAAACGATTTCCAGAAATGAGAGGTAAACTGAGGACCCCTATCTGAGATGATAGACAAGGTAACCCCGTGCAACCTTACTATCTCGTTGATGTAAAGTCTGGCGTAATCCTCCACTGAATCTTTAGTCTTGATAGCCAAAAAGTGAGCTGACTTAGTGACTCTGTCAACTATCACCCAAATGGAGTCATGTTGTCTGCGAGTAAAAGGTAAACCCGTAATGAAATCCATGTTTATCACTTCCACTTCCATGTAGGAATGTTAATCTCTTGAGTCACACCTCCTAGTTTCTCATGCTCTACTTTAACCTGTTGACAGTTAGGACACTTCGCTACAAAATCTGCGATATCTCTCTTCATGCCGTTCCACCAAAAGACTTCTCGTAGATCATGATACATCTTAGTGGCACCCGGATGAATAGAATACCTGGAACTATGTGCTTCTGTAAGGATTTGCTTCCTCAACTCACCCACATTAGGAACACATAAGCGACCCTGGTAATGAACCGCAACATCTCCCCTTTGGGAGAAATCCTCAACTCTTTGCTAATGAACTGCACCTTTCAACTGAAGTAATATAGGATCTCTATCCTGTTTTTCCTTAACCTCCGCTACCAATGAAGATTCTGACCCAATCTAAATTATCACACCACCATCTGACGTGTCCATAAGGCAAACTCCTAAGCGAGCAAGCCGGTGAATATCTTTGGCTAATTCTTTCTTCTCTTCCTCAAATGTGCTACACTACCCATGGATAGTCTACTGAGGGTGCCAGCCACTATATTGGCCTTACCCGGATGATAGAGTATATTCATGTCATAGTCCTTGCTGAATTCAAGCCATCTCCTCTGAGGAAGATTCAACTCTTTCTGGGTGAACACATACTGGAGGCTCTTATGATCTGTGAACACAGCAACATGAACACCATACAAGTAGTGTCTCCAAATCTTTTGGGCAAACACTACGGCTGCAAGCTCGAGGTCATGAGTCGGGTAGTTCTTCTCGTGGACCTTAAGTTGTCTAGAAGCATAAGCTATGACCTTACCTTGCTGCATCAACACACAACCTAGGCTGACCCTGGATGCATCACAATAAACCACATAACTGTTTGACCCATCTGGTAGAGTCAAGACAGGAGTTGTAGTCAACCTAGTCTTCAGTTCTAAGAAGCTTTTCTCACACTCATCTGACCACTGAAACTTGACCTTTTTCTGAGTTAACTCGGTCAATGGGTAAGCTTTGGATGAAAATCTTTCAACAAACCTCCTTTAATAACCGGACAAACCCAAGAAACTTCTGATATCAATCGGAGAGGTGGGTCTGGGCCAGTGCTGTACTGCCTCAATTTTCTGAGAATCAACTTGGATCCCTTTGTTGGATACCACATGACCAAGGAAAGTGACCGACTGTAACCAAAATTCACATTTGCTGAACTTAGCAAATATCTGGCATTCTATGGGGGTTTGCAAAACAACTATTATATGAGTCACATGATCTTTCTCACTCCGAGAATAAATGAGGATATCATCAATAATTACGATGATGAACAAGTCCAAATACTCTTTGAACACTCTGTTCATTAAGTCCATGAAAGCTGCAGGAGCATTTTTTAGTCCAAAAGATATAACTACAAGCCCATAGTGACCATTCTAAGTCTTGAAGGCTGTCTTCGGGATGTCACTATCTCTGACTCTGAGTCGATGATAGCCGGATCTGAGGTTTATCTTACAAAAGAAACTAGCACCCTAAAGTTGGTCGAACAAGTCATCAATTCTGGGGATGGGATACTTATTCTTGATTGTGACTTTGTTCAACTGACGATAGTCAATGAACATTCTGAGAGAACCATCTCTCTTTTTCATTAACAACACTAGGGCACCCCATGGAGAGATATTGGGTCTGATGAAACCCTTATCTAGAAGGTTTTTCAATTGTTCTTTCAATTCCTTAAGCTCAGCTGGAGTCATTCTGTTAAGAGGAATCGAAATAGGCTGGGTATCTAGAAGGATATCTATTTCGAAGTCGATATCCCTTACGGGAGAAACTCCGGGAAGATCTTCTGGGAACACTTCTCCAAACTCAATTACTACTAGGACTGACTCAAGAGTTGGAGTTTTGGATTTTGAATCCTTAACCTGAACGAGATGATAGATATACCCTTTGGAAATTATTTTCCTAGCCTTAAGGTAAGAGATAAATCGACCCATAGGCACTGAGCTACTACCCTTCAATTCCAAGACTGGCTCATTTGGAAACTGAAACCAAATGATCCTAGTTCTACAATCGTTTGAGGCATAACAGGAATGTCACCAATCCATGCCTAGAATGATATCGAAATCAACCTTTTCTAACTCTACAAGGTCTGCTAAGGTGACTTTCTGAGAAACTGTAACAGAGCAATTTCTGTATACCCGTCTAGCTATAACAGGGTCACAAACTGGAGTAGAGACTAAGAAGGAATTTTGAGAGAGTTTGTGTACCTACATTAGTACCAAGAGATTCCTTCCACTACTGGTACCAAGTGTAGGCCACTCCCTTCCAGTGATAGGCGGCCAAATCTACACTCTCGACTAGAGTGACTCCTATTATGTTTGTTACCTTCTAAATGTCATTGAGAAACTCTTGTAGATCCCCTTCTAACTTAGACCCATGAAACTCCGTATGGTTAACCCGAGTGAGGTCCTGGATTCTTGATGATTGACTAGGGAGGTCATGGTCTGAGCAAGCACTTGGAAAGTAGCCTTGAACTCGGCATGCATGACTTGCTTATTCAATGGGTCTGCTGGAGCTGCTGGCTGATTCCATGTGTTATCTCTTCTAAGAGGCATTTTCTGAAATGCGAAGAGTAGGAGTTAGAAGGATATTAAATAGAGTTAATACTCTATGGCACGAGCTGGAAAAAAAAGAATGGATGTTTTTCCTAGAACACCTCGTAGCCTCTCTCTCATAGGTGTGGCGTGCTTCACACTCATGAAAGAGACTCTACTTAGTGCGACTTTCAGACACCCTAGGACTCTTGAACCTGATGCACTGATACCAAGTTTGTCACGCCCTGAGGCTACCCCCTAGACGTAACATGGGACCTAGGATCACGAGTGACCCCAAGCTAACCCTGAGTATGACATATCACAAGCATACTGAATAGATAATAAAGATAAGCGGAAGCATAACTAATAATTGAGTCAAAACTAAGGACTCCAAATGAGAATAAATTTGAACATGTCAAGGGGAAACAACCCCAAATAACTGAATACTGATGAGTTGCTGGGACAAGGCCCCAGCTAACTCTAAAGATACTGGAAAAAAAATGAAAGTAACTAAATAAACCAAGCATAATGAAATGTCCTCGAACTATGAGGACTCACCACTGAAGCTGCTGAATATAAGCTGAGAGTCGAACTAAGTGTGATTTGGATGCTGAGTGCCTGAACCTACATCATAAAATGATGTAGAGCAAAGTATGCGTCAGTACTTGGAATGTACTGAGCATGCAGGATATAGATACTAAGCTGAACAATCATATAACTGAGCAATATAATAATGAATATGGAAATAGATTGTCAGGAAATGTAACTGAAATCTAAGCTAATGCAATGACCAAGTACTAATCATGTAACTAATATGCTAAACTGAATACTGGAGTGAAAGTTGATAACATGGTTAATGCAATAAGAGTATAACTGTAGGAGCTACTATTAACCAACATAAACCACGTGAGCTAAATGTGGAGTCCGATGTATACGCCCAATAAAGAGGACCCAATATACATTGCCAGGGTATAAAGGAATGACTGTGGCGTGATCACTAAAACAGATGCCCAACATAGGGGACTTCTAAAACTACATTGGCACATAGTTCTGGGACTGTGAGGGTACGCTGAACCCTAGTCCAACTCGGTGCTAAGTCTACTTTCAAATGAATGAAAAGCTAAAATGCACTGAAATAGTGAGTAGCTCAAAATGCTGACATGCCATCTGGGAAGGAACATAAATATATTGAAAGTTATGGCATTTAATTTCTAAATCATGATTTTCTAACTGCCTAGCAAGTATAATTCATGAGTTGATAGTTGATACAAGCTAGGGTTCTGAATTCTATACATGCAAATTACACTAAATCACCAAGAATCGTGTTATTTAGATCATGGGAACTCTAACAGCTAGAATCACAATAAATCTTCAAAATCTGGAAACCCTAGGTATGAACAAATTATGAGGAATCGAAGAACTGACTGAATTCTAGGTACCTAATGGGTGAAAGGAACCCACTAGTGAAATCCCACATACCTGGTGACAAAATCTATAAAAAAATCCTTTGGATTTCGGGGATGAACTTCGAAGAAGACTCCTACTTGTTCTTGGGAGAAGCGGTCAACTTTTACCTATTCTTTTCGCTCTAAGTTGGGTGATTTTTTGGAGAATGACGGTTCTGGGTAGTTTCTGACTAGTTTACTAAGCTTAGACTGAGTAAAACGATGTAGTTTAAGAATTAAATGACGTAGTTTAGGTATCAAACACATATAAAAAAAGACCAATGTGACCCTGAATTAAATGCAACCGAAGTGGTTTGAAGACAGGTTTCACAGGCCGTCATGATGACCAAGGCCCGTCTAGCAGTTCGGAAAGATGCCCTACCCGACAGGGCTTCACTAAAATGGGCATAACTTTTTACTCCAAGCTTGGATTTAGGCAAACTTTATGGCGTTGGAAAGCGGACTTAGAGATAATTAATTTCATAGGTCATGGGCCACCTAATTCACTTTGTGCTGAAAGATATGGTCGTTTAAAGTTTATCCTAAACTCTAAGTCTGACAAGTCCCCTTCATGGACGACTTCACGGTCCGTCTGGAGCTTCACAGAATGTTTAGACGTCTGTGGTGCTTAACCAGTAACTTTGGGGGTGAAACCTCACCTAAAAGTTGACGAAGTGACTTCAAGACTGGCTTCACGGGCCGTCTAGATCACCACGGCCCGTCAAGTGGGTCATGAAGATGCTCTGCCTGACATGGCTTCACTAAAACGAGCATAACTTTTTACTCTAGGCTCAGAATTAGGTAAACTTGGTGGCGTCGGTAAGAGAACTCAAAGACCTTTAATTTGATAGGTCGTGGGCCACCAAAATCATTTTGTGCTAAAAGATATGATTTTTTGAAGTTGACCCAAACCTCAAAGTCTGTCAAGCCTTTTTCACTTTGTTTGTTATTTCGGCGGGCCCTCTTTTTCCTTTTCTTTATACTTTGTTCAATTTGAGAAACAAAGACTGAGACTTGTAATTATTTAAATTCACACTTTATGCATTTAGTGACTTATACACGTGACAATCAAATTTTGGGAGTTTTAATAGAAAGAATAAGTTTTCCGCTTTATCTTATTCTTGTTTTACATTTCATCTTTTTTTTTGTTTTCATTGGGTTGACGCTGACTTGTCTTGATGGGAATAGACAAGTGTCATGACGTCCATTTTTGGGCCGTGATAATAACCAAAATAGTCCTTTAAATTTTGTCTAGAACTCAAATATATTCTTAATTTTCTTTTAACGTGAAATATTAATAGTTCTCTATGTTTATAAGATTGCAATACTTTTAATACTAGCCCAACATTTTTCGTCAATATTAAGTAAAGATTTCATTTGCATTTCATATGTGTGTGTATAAATCAACTATAATATTTAGATTAGTATTGGCATGTATACATTCTCATTTGGTTGGAAATAAATTATCTCGATATTAGTTATTATAGAATTATTATTTTATTCTTAATGTTAGATAAAAATAATATTATAATTTTGAAATAACTAACTTCAGGATAACTTATTTCGTAATTTTATCTCAATAAAACATGAAATAAACTCATTCTAAAATTAATCACACAATTAGTAACTTTTTTCCTTCTACCATAGGAGTCTTAGGAGAAATAGTGTGTATCTCTATTAGAGCCTGTTGGATGGGCTTATTGTTTTTGGATTATTTTTGTCCTTTTAGCTTAAAAATAAATGCTTATAAGTACTTTTTAAATTTAATCAAACATTATAAAAGTGCTTAAAAACTATTTTAACTTAAAAACACTTAAAATAAATCAATCCAAATAGGTCTCTTAAATCTTTCCAACACACACTATATGTGACAAGAAATGGTTAAATTTCAAAAGTTTGTCTTTTTATGTTTAAATTTTGTTGCGAGTCAAATGTATTGAAAATTAACTTCAGTTAATAATAAAGGTAAATTAGGAGTTGATGTTAGAAAACTTTATAGAATCCACCCAAGATCACAAGTAAATCATTACACAAAGATATGAATCTATAAGAATGAAAAGGGAACTAACCTTGTTCCATTGCAATAACTTGATTGAAGAAGACATGATTTTCTAAACCTTGAAGACTGCTTTCCTTAGTTGTTCTTTTTTTAGATGGAGAGAGAAGAGAAAGAAGTGTTCTTCTGGTTTAGAGACCATGCTTATTTAAAGATGCTGAGGTGCCATGTTGAAAATATACCTTTTTCAATAAGTTTCCATCATATTTAAGAAAAGGTCCATGAGTTTTTAAGTTATCCTAAACAAACTCACATAAATAAATACTCCATCCATTTTTAAAAGAGTAGCCTAGTTTCACTTGGCACGAAGTTTAAGAAAATAAAGAAAACTTTTGAATCTTGTAGTTCTAAATTAAAGTCATGTCAAATGTATAAAATTGTCTTTTAATCTTGTGGTCTTAAACATGCCACGTGGAAAGCTGAAATTATAATATAATCAAAAAAGAAAGAGGTCATTCTTTTTTAAACAAATTAAAAAAGAAAGTAGGTCATGCTTTTTTAAACAGAGCGAGTATTTATTTTTAAGGTCCAAAATTTTAATGCTAACATATCTATGTATAATATATTAATATGTAAGTCCAAAAAATAAATATTACTTATAACTGAATCAGTGAAAATAAATATGTATTATTAGTATAGTAGATAAGTAAAAGTGAATGGAAAAAGCAATAAACCTACCTTGTTTACTTTGAATATGCCGTGTAATTGTGTACTATGGATTTTCTCACCTTTTCTTGCTTGTTATTTCGTCATTAATTAGGGATGCGTGTATTTATTTTTATTACAACTATATGCTTATTTTCCATCATATTGTGTATTTACAATTAATAGGTATTGATATTTTTTGAATAAATTTTAGGTTTAGCAAACATAAAAATCATATTAGCGCTCTATAACTACAGTTTTTCTATTTGCGCTCCATAGAAAGCATAGTTTGCTATCGAGCATCAGATTTGTATAAAATCGCAGGCAGCATCTAATTGTATAAAATCGCAGGCATCATATTTGTATAAATCGCGGCGATTTGTATAAATCAAGTGTCTTTGTCTATGAAAATTGCGTATATGTATATGTTCTTTGAGTTTGTATATCTGCGTAAAATTTAAATTCGTATACAATTGAATCAAGTTAAAACAGTTGTATTTGCGTATCAAATCTCTCTCTAGCTTTATACAAACACAAATTATACATTGTATTTTGTATAATTTTTGTTTGTATAAAACGAGAAAGAGAGAAAGGCAAAAGAGAACTAGGCAGGAAAAGATTTGTATTTATATAATTATAAGTTTATAGGACGAAGATATATGTATTTGTATTTGTATATACAGTTCTCTCTCGCTTTATGCAAATACAAACACAATTTATACATTTGTGTTTGTATAAAGTGAGAGTGGCAAGGGAGAATGGCGAGCGAGATTCAGGGAGAATGGCGAGCGAGATTCAGGGAGAGTGACGAGCGAAACTCAGGGGAGAGAGGTGAATGGCAACGTGTTTCCTAAGAATTAGAATTAAATGAAACTGTGGTTATAACATTTATTTTGAATTAACAGTTTGATATTTCATACAATTTTCCCATATTTTATCTAGCAATGAATTGAGGCCTAAAAATATTAAGGTCCGGTGATTGATTTAGTGACCTTATAATCGAGTGGGCCCTGATCCATAGACTAGTTTGGCCTTTTACCCTCTCCACGCGAAACCTAGGTCAGAAAGTAGGAAAAGCAGGAATAAATTACATTCTTTCAACTTGCTGCCCACTTTTTGGCTGATTGGGGTGAGTGTTCATTATTTCTTTATCAAATTTTGTTATGATTGGTCTATGCTAATTGATTCATATTAATTGTGTTGTTCTAATCGTATAGTCAAATTACTTTCTACTTGTTAGCTGAAATAAGCAATGTCTACAGGATATTATTTTATCCACGATCGGTTAAAGATATTAGGTCGTCTGGATTATCTATTTCACCATTCTTGACATAGTGACGACATAAGTCATCCCATCTAACTGATAGAATAACTTATCTCGAGATTAATTATCTCAAGATAACTTGTACCCAACTAAACGATCCAATCCAATTAGTGTGGTCTTGCCTTTGTTGATTTGACTTTCTGGTGCAATGTCTCCTTCTCCTTTGTAGTTGGATTTTTTGCACTCGAGGCGGGTTTTTTTTCATAAAAAAAAACAATCTCTCTACTTCCATGAGTTAGTTATAAGGTATGCGTACATTCTACCTTCTCCAAACCTCACTTGTTCTGGTGTTGTTTCTGGTGCAATGACTATTGGAAAGAATTGATCTAGTTATTACATGAGTATGCACCGGAAATAATGTTTTTTCTACACTTCGTAATTCATGTTGTCTATTTTTTCATTTATGTGATAAGCGATTACGAATCAACCGAAAACTCATCTTAATTTGCTCTTTGATGTCCACAGTGATGATCCGATCAAGTGAAGCAGCCGGCATGAAGTGGAGAAGACCAAACGTGGATTCGCCTACTCAGGGACTTGTAGATGCTGACTATATAGTTCTCAATGTGGTCAAAAGTAAAAAAAATCAGGGTATCTTGGTAGCAGGGGTGAAAAAAAGAGGCAAACCTAGCACCAATTGTTGTGGATAAAATCCTTGAAGTCACTGGTGAAAAAAAAAAACTAGATAAAACAAGTCGCAAATATCCAAAGTAAGGGAAGTCAGGGAAGGAATCCTTATTACATGGCTGTTGAGTTTGAACCTTTGGATGAACTGACTGGTGGTGCATGGTACTCGATGAGAAATCTTGACAAGGAATTCATCACAGTTCTTAGGTCATACAAATGCTGAAAGTAGCTACTGCAGAGGGAACCCGCGACTTCCTGAAGAAAAGGAAAGTTGTTGAGTGCACAAGTCAGCAAATCGCGGAAATATTGAACTCTATAGTTCTGGACAATGCTATCATAGAGGTAAAGAACACTGGATTGGGAGAATATCATTCTATTCCTGTTGGATAAGTATGTTATCGAACTGCAAGCGGAGTTGCTCTGGGGGCCGATCCAAAAACAATCGTGCCAATGGCTTCAATTCCATGTGATGCTTGCTCTAGGATTAATCAAAAGTGTACACCAAATGGAGTTATATCCCCCACAAACCTGTGTCTACTACACTAAATGGATGAACTTTGAATTTTGATGGTAAGTAAATCCTACACTAGTTTGCTTTGATGAAACCAAAACAAAAGCACCACTTTTTTTCAATATCAATGTGAATATTTTTTGCTAAATTGCCAGCATTATCAAGTCTGCAACTTCATTCAAAACCTCTACTGCCTACTGGCATTTCATATTTATGGTGTGTCACCTTGTTTGGATGGTTGTTACCTGTTGTATTGTGTTGCAGCAAGAGATGTTAGTTTAAATACATAGTTTGTTTTGGTAGTTACTTTATTGTATCGTATTGTTAAAGTTATCATTTTATAACATGAAGTGTCTCATTTTATATAATGACTGATATATTATATAACATGAAGTGTCTCATTTTATATAATGACCGATATATTATATAACATAAAGTGTCTCATTTTATATATTTTCAGACATAGATTTATATGATTAATTACGAACACCAAAAATATTGGTTAAAAACCTTAGAAGATATAAATCTGCTACAAAAACTCATATTCGAAAATATGAATAAATACACTAAAACTTGAGAAACAGAATATCTAGAATACCTCAAAAGCTGTATAGAAGAAATGAAAAGACTCGAAATACTAGAAGAAAAACACTATAGAAAAACATTTTATAATACAAAATGATAAACCAAAATTACCTAGAAAGTTGGATAAAAATAAAGAAAGAAATAGACAAATTACAAGACTTAATAAAACTATCCTTAAACTTGTACTTAAGCACTCAAGACATTAAATACTTAAGAATTATGAACAATGACATAAATGAAATAATCCGCAAAACTATCATAGAACAAGAACTATATCATAAGGCTTTCAGCCGAATATGATAAATAACTCAAATATGCTAATCGAAGCTACAATTCGACCTAACCCCCCTAATATCATTATTTTTCTCATTTTATTTTTATTTCTTATCTAATAATCATATTTTATCTTTTAGGATAGGTTTACTGTATACTCTATTTTTCTTGTTGGTTTATCCTTCAAACTATTTATATCTGACATCATATGACGACATAAATTGATGCAATCTATCCGAATATTATATTCATCAAAACAATACAATACAACACAATACTAAAACAACCATCCAAACAAGAAACTCCCGACACCCAAAACCGACTTATAGAAGAAAAAAATAAAACTTGACTACTATTGGATTATCTCAACCATTAAATGAAAAGGAAGAAAATAACCCATTAAAGAGAAGCTGAGGAAAAACAGAAAAAAGGGTGCATTAAAAAAGTATAAGGACAAATATAATATGACTCTTTTCCATAAAATATATTAACCACAAATATAGGATTTTATGAGTAAAATTATAAATGGATTCCATAAAAAGCAATGACTACTAGATTCTTCTAGTAAATTGTACGTGTTTTCAACAATATGTAATATGATTATTTGAGACATGAGGAAAAAGGAAAAAAAATATCATAAAATATATTTAGAACATTTTACTTTTCTAAAATTAATTGAATTATAAACTTCGAATCAACAAAAACATAATGTGGATAAATCAACAAGTTAAACAACATTATAAAAATTAAATTTTCTATTCTATATTGTATACTAATTAATTCGAACCACAATTGTCAAAAAATCATACTCCTTTTAGATATACAAGGTTAAAAAATTTCTTTTTTTATATATATTGTGAATGTTAGAACTCAATTTGATAATTTTTGTGAACTCCACCTCTTTTATTAACACATATACAAAGCACCATTTCATATTTTCTATGGGGCACTATTAATTATATTTAGTTTATGCTAGTTTATCAAGATATATACATACATACATATATATATATACTTACATATATATATATATATATATATATATATATATATATATATATAATATTTTTTT
>JAJONR010007900.1:0-26617 GCA_029582245.1 Solanum etuberosum
AGGAGTCAATGATACTACTCATCTCAAGAATGCTCGACTCGGAGGGTTCATGCAGAATTATGGGCATGAACTACTCAACTCAAGGACTCAATGATACTTCTCATCTCAAGACTGCTTGACTCATAGGGTTCATGCGGAATTATGGGCATGAACTACTCAACTCAAGGACATTCATGGGTAACATCTAGTAGTCCCATGATTAGGAATATAATCTCAAAATGATTAGGAACTCAATACTGAAGACTTAGAACTTGAAGATACTACTCCTCTCAAAGATACTCAACTGATGAAGTTCATGCGCAATTTATGGGCATGAACGACTCGACTCAAGGGTCTAAATAACAATATGTAACTCATGTATACGACTCTTCTCATTCTCATACTTACTTCCTCAAAACTCAGTTTAAAACTTAAGTGTTGGCTTTGAAAAACTTCTCAAGATTTATAACTCAAAATAGGGTTCATGCTAAATTATAGACATGAACAAATCAACTCAAGGATCTCAATAAAAATATAGAAACTCAATAATTAGGAATATAATTTTTTAAAAGAACCATGAACTCAAGAACTCAAATCTAAGGGTAGAATCCTAGATTTCTCTTTTACTGATTTGAAAGAAGATGTAAGGCGTGAGGACGAACTAGTCCGACACTATGATAGCCTTACATACCTTGCAGAACAAGGTTCTTGAAGAATCTTGAAGAAGAACTTGATTAGAAGCCTTGAAACCCTAACTTGAAGGTAAACGATCAAGAAAACCTTTCTTGAGATTCTTGAATTAGTTTCTTGAAATCTCTATGGCCAAGAATTATGATTTTCATTAGTGATTCATAATTCTATGGAGGAATTTGAGTTGAAAAAAATGGAACTCTTTGAGAAAGACTTACCTTGAAGAAGAATCTTGAAAAAGATTGAAAGAATCTTGAATGGAGTCTTCTACTTTAATTTTTCCTTAGGATTTTGCCCTAGGGTTTGAGAGAGAAGAGAATGATGGATTAAAAGATGAAAATCTGATTGTTTTGAGCCTTTTATTAGTCAAGATATTCATTTAGGGTTTTCTTGGAGGTAAAAAGACAAAAACGACCCTTTTTAATGTTTTCCCATCGGCTAATTCGTAACAAAAATGTACCAGGTTACTAAAATGGTCATAATTTTTTACTCATAAATTGGATTGACGCGAAATTAGTGGCGTTGGAAAGTAGATTCAAATACCTTTAATTTGATAGATTATGGGCCACATAACTATTTATATTCTAAGAGATATGGTTGTTTGAAGTTGACCCAAGTAGAATCTTACATCAAAACTTAACCGATAAGGAAACTTCAAGAACACATATCAAGAACTCATCAAGAAATTAAATTTCTCAATATTTATGGATAGATTCGCAAAAGAAACTCATGATTGACGCGTGGTGAACAAACCCAACACTATGGAAGTTTACATACCTCAAAAAACTAGGTTTTTGTCAAAATCTTGAATTTCTTTAACGAACGCTTGAAACTTTGGACTTTTTTTCCTCTTGAATCTTCTCTCTAAAACCCTAAACATTTTTTGGGGATGAATGAAACTGATTCTAATCAGTTTAGACCCTTAATTGGGTGTAATTCACGTTTAGAATAAGTGGGGGTAAGGACTTTCTAAAATACCCCTCCTATTTTCGGGTGACTTTCCTTAAATGGATAGCCTGACTTCAAAAAGGCATATCTCCCTCATACGAGCTCGAAAATTAGCAAACTCGGTGGCGTTGGAAAGAAGACTTAGAGATATTTCATTTGATATCTTGTGGGTCTCCTAACTCATCCTATACTGAGAGTTGTGATCATTTTAAGTTGACCAAAAACTTAGAAGAACCTAGGAATGACTTGAATGAATTCTCTTTAATTCTTTTTGGAACTCAAGGTGCTATATCTAGTGACCTGACCTTAATACTTAGAAAATTTTAAATTCCTTGGTAAAATCCTACTCACCACGAAGGATGGTTCGAGTCTTAGTTCAAAAAATTTCTGGAGTGTTACATTTTTGATGTTATATTTTTTGTCTCTATAACATTCTACTTATAACAATGTTGATATTCACTATAGAAGTACACTCTTTGTAAAATTACATCTCTATGATAGTCTTACTCAAATATTAATTGAGTAATAGTATTTTGAAAAAGATATATTACGTATAAAGATAAAATATTAAAATATTTATGGTAATCATTATTAGTGTCATGCACACATTAAATTTCAAGATTAATATTTAAGAGAAAAATTGTACTTAAATGGTGTCCATCATTTATAGTCATAACCTCAAGAGGAAAGGCTATGGTGGCCTTTTTTTATAGTGATATTATTTTTCTATTTTGTTGGTTAAGTTTGCTTACAAAATTGAGTGAAGCAAAAAACAATACTACTAAAGAAATGTCACTTTATGAATATTCCATGAATTTGTGGAATATTTGAGATATTCGAGATTTTTAAAAATATCGAAGAGTTTATGGGATATTTGAGAGGGAATTTTGTATCTTTATATAGGTGTGAACTAGAGTTTAGGGTTGAATAGCCACCAAGAATTCTAATTGGAATTGAACACACCTTGAAGAGTCCAACTCAAATTGAACACATCTTATAGAGCTCTACCAAATTTCAATGTCTACCGATGCACCCTTAGTATTCAAATCTTAGGTTCGCCTATGTACACACGTGCCGTGAAACTGATATATATATATACCAGTTTAAGATTAAAAAAAATTAAAATTATTTAATCGACGTCATTTAAAATATTGGGCAGCACGGGTGAAAAGTAAAAAAGAAAAAACAAATTGGCTACCACACTTGTGAATTGTGATGACGTGGAGCTCCCAATGGTGATTAGCTAGCACTCTTCTGATGACGCGCAACACCCAATAACCTCTCTCCAGGTCAGCAACAAGACGTGACCGGCTAATTCGAGTCACCATCTTAGTCACACTCTCCAACACTTATCTTCATATGCAACTGGTTTCGCCATTAACCAGTTAACTTCATCCGCCTGTATAAATAATTTTCCCCTCATATCACCACTGAAAACCCAGATTGAAAATTTTCCCTCAAATTTGAACGCCTTTTCTGTTCTTTCAATCTTCTTTTTCCGGTGGGGCGTTTGTGTGTGGTGTTGATCAATTATAAGGAAGAAATCATGTTTCTGGTGGATTGGTTCTATGGAGTGTTGGCATCACTAGGGTTGTGGCAGAAGGATGCGAAGATCTTGTTTTTAGGGCTTGATAATGCTGGCAAAACTACCTTGCTTCATATGTTAAAAGATGAGGTTCGTTTTGTTTCTCTCCTTCCTTTTTTTAAGTCTAAATTCAATGAAGAACTGAGAACAAATTAGAAGTAGATGACCATATACGTGATACTAAGCTTAGTTGTTACATCAGGTACGTGTTTGTCAAGATCCTGATTAGAGACTAAGCTAAGAATTTTTTTGAATTTTATAGGACCTGAATTATGCCTAAACAGTCAATGATTACTAGCATTAGAATCAAATAGATCTTAATAGATGGTAAAACTCTCTACTTTAGGAAAACTTTGTTTTAAATGACAATCTTATTACATGCACTTGGTGATTCTTCTCATCTGTGCGCCTTGATTGACAGAGTTATCCCGTGGAAATTGGAATTAGTTGAGGCTTGAACTTATATTGAATGCGGATAATATAAATTCTGTAACATTTTCTGACTTTAATAATTGTCAATTAAAAAGAGACATTTTCTCAATTTTTGTTATAGCTATTGCAGCCGCTGAAGCAGCCATTGGCCTGGCTATTGTTTCATCAATTTACCATAACAGAAAATCAACTTGTATCAACCAATGAAATTTGTTGAATAATTAATATTAATTATCTAGATTCTAATAAAGCTGGCTCGGACACCACGGTCATAAAAAGAACAATCTAATTACTTGCACTGGAACAGAATGAATACAAACAATTGATATAGCTGACCTCAACTAGCTTCCGATGGAGTCTATTGTTGATATGTTTGTGTATATATGTGGGGTAGATTTTGAGTAGTGTGTTTTGAGTACATGGTGTTTATTGATGGGGATAGTAAATGTATTGTATGCTTAAGAGGTTGAGTTATTGAAACCAGTTGATTGAATTTTTTATCGGTATCACTATTTTGCTTATAAGGGTGGTGATGTATTGCTTGCTGACTACATTCATGTTAAAATTGATGCAGAGATTGGTGCAGCATCAACCTACACAGTACCCCACATCAGAGGAGTTGAGTATTGGGAATATCAAGTTCAAGGCTTTTGATTTAGGAGGACACCAGATTGCTAGAAGAGTCTGGAGGGACTACTATGCCAAGGTGAATACTTATATGTGGTTAAGATCAGCTGTTTACTCATTCCGAAACGGGTTATTATGTACACTTTCTAGTTGTATGTCACATTAATCATTATGGACAGACTTATCGTTTTGGAATGCAAGTTGTGACATTTTGGCTTTAATCAGGTTCAATGTTGTGCATCATTAACATGTTTTTTCGGAAAATCAGTATTGACATGAATGCTATGCAAGTCTGTTGTAACTACTTTCATAATTTGCGCTGCCCATACTCTACGGCTGCTTCACAAGCAAGTTTTCTCATTTGCAGGTGGACGCTGTTGTCTATCTTGTGGATGCAAATGACAGAGAGAGGTTTCCAGAGGCAAAGAAGGAATTGGATGGGCTTCTGTCAGATGAGTCGTTAACAAATGTCCCATTTCTCATTTTGGGAAACAAGATTGATATACCATATGCTGCTTCAGAAGATGAGCTGCGTTATCACTTGGGCCTAACTGGTGTGACCACTGGCAAGGGTAATGTCAACCTTGCTGGTACCAATGTCCGTCCAATTGAGGTGTTTATGTGCAGCATTGTGCGCAAGATGGGATATGGTGAGGGCTTCAAGTGGATGTCGCAATACATCAAGTAGGAGAGTCAACCATAACGAACTTGTTGGCAAAGTTCCTCTTTTGTGATCCCAATCGGTTGGTTGGGGTGCGAGGGGGGCAAGAACACAGAGAACTTCTCCCAATCAGGAAAGTAGCATGTCAGGTTACATTGTAGTGGATAAAAGCTACAGCTTTGCACTAGCTTCTTTCTAGTTTTATCTTTACTCTTTTCGGATAGAAAGTTTGTACAGGGAAAGCACAATAACGAAAAAAGGGCAGTCCTTGTTCTTTATCCTTGCAATATGTGGCTCATTTCTTGGGTAAAGTCAGGCGTTGTTGAACTCTTTCTAAGGGTAAATTTTTTACTCATTCAATTTCCTTCAACTACCTTGACAAAATGCAACACTCCAGTCTTTTACCTAGGGGACCTAATAATCGTATCCTATGCAACAATAACATATTTTCAAAAAAAACTAGCAACAGTCTTGTAACCAAAACATGTCCTCCAACCAATTTCAAAAGATTAGAGATTTTAGAGATCTTTCTCTCTTTTCAATTTTCTCTTCCCACAAATCGTAGGCATCATTGTTCTTTAGTTCTCACGTACGTCCCTCGTCCATTGCTTCCCGACAGGAAAATTGCCAAGTTCCCACCAGGAAATCAAATGATTAGATCTGCTCGTTGCCATTATTTTTTTCACCAGAGTTTTCTTCTTGGATGATATTCTCCCATGGCTTCTAAACTTCTTCTCTCCATGCTCACTTATATATTTATACGCTTATGTAACACGGTCGTATGCAAAAGATAAACATCCGACAATTTTAGAACACTAGGAATATTTCATTCTGAACTAAAATATAAGAAACTAATGAGAGCCTATACGAAATCTAAATAGTTGTGAAGGGGCATGTCGATCTGAATGAATCATTTCCATGTATTAAGCTTTTCATTTTTCACCAAGTCTTTGTCTTATAATATTTATTTACTAGTATATAATTCTCGGGGACTGGAGCTTAGAATATTCGGACAACGCCGGATCTTGTGCAAACGTTCATTATCGTGGCTCTAAAGCTCCATGTGGTTTTCCTTTACTAACAATACTATCTTTATCTAGTTTTTATTTATATTTTCAAACATATTTAATTGCTAATAAGTAAATCTAACAAGTTAAGACAAATATATGTTATAGTGATACATAACATAAAATAAACATTCAGCAGATATACGATGAGATACACCAAACATACATTCCCCTTCCTTGGAGTGATTGGTGCCTTACACAGTGTTCTGCATAAACTTTTTTTGTGTAAAAAAGGAGCTACAAAATATGGAGACTAACAACTAAAATATAAACTTCAATGGTAGAAAAAGAAATTTTAAATGTGAACAATCTATGGAGCGATTGTTTTAGGGATAGACATTTTTAAAAATTGAGGTTATGAGATTGAAATTGGGAATGTCAACGAAAAAAAGTCAAAATAAGGGACTCACTTTTCCTTAAATCTGCTATTATTGGTAAAATAATGCTTAACGTGGTAAATAGTTGATAATGTTTACACCAAGAGTAATATTAGTCTTATATATTTACCCCGTATAAAAACGTCATTAAAAGATTTAGGCATCCAAGATCAACTACTTATTGTGCCATTGAATCCAAAATCATTGTTCATGACTATCATTGACGTGTTTGTGATACTTACATGGGCTCGATTATATGGTCCATGCCCCATTTGATCATATAATAGTCTAGCTGTCACAATCCAAAACTAGTCATGAGTGGCACCTACACTTAACCTCCTAAGTGAACGAACCAACGAATTCAACCTCAAATTATATCAATAATTCAACTACGAATAACAACAATAATGCGGAAGCTCAAAACTGATTAAAGTAACCAATCAAATAAACCTCTTAAAGTCTATTACATATTATCCCCAAAACCGGAAGGTCATCACATCAAGGACATCTGTTCTCAAAATACCAAGTCTAAGAGTATTAAAGACACCAAAATAAGTAAATAAGATGGTTTATGTACGAAATTTAAGAACATCATGCCATGACTGAGAGAATCCAGCACGAGCTACAAGGAATAGCTCACCCTGAAATCTGATGTGCTGGAGACTGGCGAGCTGAGGGCGAGTCGAAGTCGATGCTACACTTGCTGCATTCCACAAAAGAAAACGAAGAAAACACAAATAGGGGTCAGTACAAGGAACATGTACTGAGTAGGTATCATCGGCCAACCCAAAATAGAAACTAATATGCAATGAATAATAGTATAAAATCAACTATGACACTTAGCAGGTGGCAAGCAACAAACAACATGAACCAGTAACAACAACGCTAAAGTAAGTACGTAATCAGTCAACAATATCAAGAACACACATGAGGACTCATGCCTCCACAACAAGCTCATTTGGGAATTGAGTTCTTTGAGATTGAGTACATTAAATTATATATGTGTGTGTGTGTGTGTGTGTGTGTGTTTTTCCTTTAATGTTACCGTGTCGGAACGTGACACCCGATCCAATAATATCGTGTCGGCTCGTGGCACCCGATCAAATATATCGTTAATTTATCATTTATTATCACCACTTTTCACTTCATTAACAATATTTCATCAAGCTTTCTTTATTCAAGGCATCAC
Organism: Solanum etuberosum; assembly: GCA_029582245.1. Classification (NCBI taxonomy): domain Eukaryota; kingdom Viridiplantae; phylum Streptophyta; class Magnoliopsida; order Solanales; family Solanaceae; genus Solanum; species Solanum etuberosum. The sequence goes on from JAJONR010007900.1 coordinate 7,556, forward strand.
TTCGATAGAGAGGGTTCAAGATTATAAATTTCACGGTCTCAGGATTTCAGACCAATCACAAACCACACAACCAAGCCACACAACCACACAATCAAGTACATAGAGAACTTCACAATATCACTCAATGCATATCAATCACTATTAAGAGCCTATCTATCAAATAGAATAAACCATAACCTACCTCCACCGATGAACTGACGTTAGGCAAGCTACTTCTCCAATGCCTTCACTTTCCTTAATGCCTCCGAATGTTTCCAATCTATCAAGTATGCATAATTTGTAAGTTAACGAGTGTATAGACACTCACGTTACTATATATCCCTAAGGGTAAGTCTTAATTCCTCCAATTTGCATAACCTTAATGGTATTCAATTAATATAATACGTCTTATATTTAATTACCTATCTCAATATGTCGAAACATAATTTATAATACGAGAACACAATATTAATATTAAACGTTTGAAGCCACTGGTTACGAAACCAGTGGCAACCAACCCTCAACCATACGCCTACATGAGTACCGCACGATGACAACACCCAGATTCCATGATAACTATACTCCTATAAAATATTCCCACAACCAGTACTCCAATCCTTTACCCCAATTAGGAACTTTAGTTACTAATTATATTCTCCATTAATTATATCAATATACACACACTTATAAATGCAGCACCTCAATTTTCTTACCCCCAACATTATAATAATAATATAAATTATCGCCTAACATTCACTAAAATTGGACAAACAACAGAATTGAATATATAAGACAAATGAATAATTAATGCATTCCAAGGATTTCCACCCAACTTTTCCTATACTTAATTACCACCTAAGTTCAAAACATCACCATCTATATATCCGTTTTTGATTTCTTTCACCCCATTATTAAATAATTAATCCTACAATCTATATTCATATATAAAATACACAAGGGTTAAAATTTGGTTGATTCTTTACCTAATTCGCTGGTTCTCTTCGATCCCGCAGGTAAGGATTCGCTCGGTTGCAAGTCTTCTTGTCTCCTCTTTTAATTATTTAGGGTAAATAATTATCAACTAATAATTAAATAAATACTAAACCCTCTAATTTATTCTTATCCATGGGCCATAAGGTAATTTAATTAAATAAATTATAGACTTAGTCCATTAACCACCAACTAATAAAAACAATTAAAACCACCCCACTAAATTTATAATTGTAGTTACGAATAGTCCAAAATACTCATTTAGAATCATCGGAAAGTATTTTATGAAATAAAAAGCTCTAGTACTCAAAACGACCAAATGGGTCGTTACATTAGACACCAATTTACCCATCGTTCGTCCTCGAACGATCAAAAGAAGGCGAGGGTAAGAAAAGGTACCTGAATCAATAAAAAGGTGTGGATATCTTTTATGCATATCACCCTCACTCTCCCAAGCGGACTCTTCAACCGGTCGATTCTTCCACTGAACCTTAATAGATGCAATATCCTTTGACCTCAACTTGCGGACCTCCCTATCTAAGATAGCTACAGGCTCCTCCTCATAAGATAGATTCTCATCAAGCAGGATCGAATCCCAATGAATAATGTAGTTTCCATCACCATGGTATTTTTTCAGCATTGATGCATGAAATACCGGTTGCACTCCTGACAACCCTGGAGGCAAGGAAAATTCATAGGCCACCTCCCCCACACGCTTAAGAACTTCAAATGGCCCAATATACCTCGGACTGAGCTTACCGCGCTTACCAAACCGCATCACACCCTTCATGGGTGAAACCTTCAGCAAGAATTGCTCACCCTCTATAAACTCTAAGTCCTTGACCTTCCGATCTGCATACTCCTTCTGACTGCTCTGAGCTGCTAGAAGCTTCTCCTGTATGAATTTCACTCTCTAAAGATTCCCTCAAAAGATCGGTACCCCATGGTCTCACCTCAAATGCATCAAACCAACCAATGAGAGACCTACATCTCCTCTCATACAATGCCTCAAATGGGGCCATATCAATACTCGAGTGATAGCTATTGTTGTACGAGAACTCTGCCAAGGGTAAGAACGGATCCCAATGACCCCCAAAATCCATCTCGCATGCACGAAGCATATCTTCCAACACTTGAATTGTTCGCTCAGACTGCCCATCGGTTTGAGGGTGGAATGCGGTACTATGATCCAATCTAGTACCTAATTCAGCATGCAAGGTCCTCCAAAAGTTAGAAGTAATTGCGTACCTCTATCTGATATAGTTTGGCTAACTTCTCTGCATTATAAGTCACCTTGACTGGAATGAAGTGAGGAGACTTAGTTAACTTGTCAACAATTACCCATATAGAATTAAACTTACCCAATGTCTTTGGAAGACCAACCACAAAATCCATTGCAATTCTTTCCCACTTCCATTAAGTGTCCCTCCAGGCTTCTGATGTTCATACTTTACCTGCTGACAATTCGAACGTTGGGCAACAAAATCAACAATGTCACGCTTCATTCTACTCCACCAATAATGTTGTCTCAGATCACGATACATCTTGGTTGCACCAGGCTGTATAGAATACCTCAAACTATGAGCCTCTGCCAGAATAGTATGAGTCAAATCATCAACACGGCGCACACACACCCGCCCTTTAATTCTCAAGACGCCTTCCTCATGAATCACAACCTCTTTAGCCTCTCCCCGCAACACCATATCTCGAATTCGGCTCAGCTTCTCATCATCAAACTGCTTTCCCTTAATCTTGTCAAGAAAAGAAGATGTTGCCTTCACACACGCCAAAAATCCTCCTTTCTCAAGTACTTCCAGCCTCATAAAGTCATTAGCCAGAGTTTGAACCTCTCTAGCCAATGGGCGTCTAGAAATCTGTAAGTGGGATAAACTCCCCATGCTCCCTGTTTTTCTACTTAGGGCATCTGCCACAACATTAGCTTTTCCCGGGTGATATAAAATAGTAATATAATAGTCTTTCAATAACTCCATCCACCTCCTCTGCCTCAAATTCAAATCCTTCTGAGTGAACACATATTGTAAACTGCGATGATCTGTATACACTTCACACTTGACCCCATATAGATAATGCCTTTATTGCTTCAATGCAAATACAATTGCAGCCAACTCCAAATCATGGGTCGGATAGTTACATTCATGCACTTTCAATTGCCTTGAAGCATAGGCAATTACATTTCTCTCCTGCATTATCACTTCACCTAAACCAGAATAAGATGCATCACAATAAACAATGAAATTCTTACCTTCCACAGGCAAAGCAAGAATCGGTGCAGTAGTCAACAAGGTCTTCAGTTTCAGAAAACTCTCTTCAAACTCATCAGACCATATAAAGGGAACATTCTGCTTGGTCAAGTTGGTCAGTTGAGAAGCAATGGAAGAAAATCCCTTAACGAACCGACGATAGTAGCTAGCTAAACCAACAAAGCTCCTTACCTCTGAAACATTAGTAGGCCTTACCCAACTCTTCACTGCTTCAATCTTAGTGGGATCCACTATCACTCCATCCTTAGAAACCACGTGCCCCAAGAAGGACACTGAATCGAGCCAAAACTCACACTTGGAGAATTTGGCATAAAGTCTTTTCTCCCTTAACAACCCCAATACAATTCTCAAATGATCCTCATGTTCCTTCCTGCTCTTTGAGTATATCAGGATATCATCAATAAATACAATAACAAAGAGGTCCAGATATGGCTTAAAAATTCCGTTCATCAGGCTCATGAAAGCAGCAGGGGCATTCGTAAGCCCAAAAGACATTACTAAGAATTCATAATGTCCATACCTGGTTCGAAAAGCAGTCTTTGGCATGTCTGTTCCCCGCATTTTCAATTGTTGATAACCGGACCTCAAATCAATTTTAGAGAAGACACAAGCACCCTGTAACTGATCGAACAAGTCATCAATGTGAGGAATGGGGTACTTGTTCTTAATAGTTACCTTATTCAGCTGCCTGTAGTCTATGCACATCCGAAAACTACCATCCTTCTTCTTCACAAATAAAACTGGAGCACCCCAAGGAGATGCACTCGGTCTAATAAAACCTTTACCTAACAACTCCTGAAGTTGGGCCTTTAACTCCCTTAACTCAGCTGGGGCCATTCTATAAGGTGGAATGGAAATGGGGTGAGTCCCCGGCTCCAGGTCAATACAAAAATCAATGTCTCTATCTGGTGGCATACCGGGCAGGTCTGTAGGAAAGACATCCGCAAACTCACTGACTTTCAAAACAGACTCGATCGAAGGCAATTTGGAAGTATCACCCCTGAGATGTGCCAAGAAAGCTAAACAACCCTTACTCACAAACATCTTAGCACGAAGAAAAGAGATAATACGAACTGAGGCGGGAATGTAGTCACCCTCCCACACTAGTGGATCTATCCCAGGCTTGGCCAAGGTCACAATCTTAGCATTACAATCTAAGATAACAAAAGTTGGAGAAAGCCAAGTCATACCCAGAATTACATCAAAATCGACCATCTTTAGAATAATCAAATCTACATAAGTCTTACTCCCCACAAACGTCACAGGGCAAGACCTATACACCTTCTCAACTATCACAGACTCACCAACCAAAGTAGAGACATGAATAGGCATGTCAAGCAAGTCACAATGCAAATCAAGACCAGTAGCTAACGAGGAAGATACATAAGAAAATGTGGATCCAGGATCAAACAATACAGAATCCATGCGATCACAGACCACAAGAGTACATGATAACAACATCAGATGTCTCTACCTCTGGCCTCCCGAGGAAAGCATAACAATGGGCCATATCACTTGTCTGTCCATTTCCCCTGCCGGGCTGTGCTCCAGTAGTTCCAACCTGCCCGCCACCCCGGCTGAACTGGTGTCCACCATTACCTTGGCCACCACATCTTCCAGAATGACAGCCTCTACCATGACCACCTCTACCTCTATCTGTTGGAGATCTGTAACTCTGATCGTACCGAGCCTGACTCTGCTTTGCACAATATTTCCTTATATGTCCGGCCTCCCCACATCCATGACAAGTCCCGGAGTCGAGTGTATGTCTCTGTGAAGATGAAGAAGACTGAAGATAACCACCAAACTCAGAAAAAGGCTGGCTGGTCTGTGACGGACCCTCAGCTGAAACCTGCAATGAAGACTAAATAGGACGGGATGGATAACCCCCTGAACTCTGCCCTCTGGAGTAAGAACCACTAAACTCACCTCCCTTACGGAACTTCATAAATGTGGACACCTTGGTGAAGTCATCCGGCTTCACCCCCTCTACATCTATCACAAAATCAACCACTTCCTGAAAAGATTTTGTAGAAGTAGCTACCTGTAAAGCTGGAATATGCAAATCTGACCTCAATCCCTTTACAAAGCGGCGAATCCACTCTTGCGGACTGAAGCAAAATTGTGGCATACCTGGATAATGCACGAAATTTGGCCTCATAAGCTGCAACAGACATCTTTCATTGCTCTATGTTCAGGAACTCATCTCTCCTCCTATCTCTCAATGTCCGAGGTATATACTTCTCCATGAAGAAGCTAGAAAATGCTGCCCAATTCATAGGTGGTGCCTTTGCTGGTCGACACTCAACATGAGACCTCCTCCATATTTTGGCATCCCCTTGAAACTGGTAGGTGACAAACTCAACACCGAATTGCTCCACTATGTACATCTTATGTAGCAGCTCATGACAATCAACTAGGAAATCATAAGCATCTTCAGATTCAGTACCCTTGAAGACTGGAGGTTTCAACTTTAAGAACTTAATAAAGAGATCATGTTGGTCACTAGTCATTATAGGCCCTGTAGTCAATCGGGGAAATGTGCCTGTTTCCAAGGACGCATCCATGCGGGGAGCCACAACAGTTTCATGTTGTACTCCCTGAACTTGAGGTGTTGGTGTAGAAAACGCCGGGGGTACCTGGCCCTGATCAGATAACCCGCTGAGATAAGTGAGAACTTGATTGATCATCTCTGGAGTAGGCTGGGTGCTGCTTCCTTCTCACGAATCTGCTCATTCTCCCCATCATCACCCTCTCTCGCTAGCTCGTCAGCTGGTGGAGGGGTCGCTGCTCTAACCCTATTTTGACTAAGTGCTTGTCCCCTGCCTCTAGTGGGCCTTCTCCCGCGACCTCTACCACGGCCTTTTGCCACTGCTCCCCATCGGGATGCAGTCGCAATGGTTGGCTCAGGCGCACCCTGTCTTGCTGGTGTTGGTGTTGCCACAGTGGTTGCTCTAGTTCTGACCATTTTCGAAATAGAGTGAAGAAGGTCAAATACCAATTTGTATCACCTAGATACCAATTGGATTCAAGTAATAGCATGAAAGAAGAAAGAATTGTATTTTCCTAAAGTCTTATAGCCTCTCGAAGAAAAGTAAAGGCGTCCCCGTACCTTTCCGTAAGACTCTACTAGATTTGTCCTTGTGTGATGAAATAACCGAACCTAAAGCTCTGATACCAAGTTTTTCACGATCAAAAACTAGTCCTGAGTGGCACCCACACTTAACCTCCTAAGTGAGCGAACCAACAAATTCAACACCAAATTATATCAATAATTCAACTACGAATAACAACAATAATGCGGAAGCTCAAAACTTATTAAAGTAACCAATCAAACAAACCTCTAAAGTCAATTACATATTATCCCAAAAATCTGAAAGTCATCACATCAAGAACATATGTTCTCAAAATACGAAGTCTAAGAGTATTAAAGACACCAAAATAAGTAAATAAGATTGTCTATGTCCGAAATTTAAGGACATCATGCCATGACTAAGAGAATCCAGCACGAGCTAGAAGGAATAGCTCACCCTGAAATCTGATATGCTGGAGATCGGCTAGGGCTGAGGGCGAGTCGAAGTCGATGGTACACTTGCTGAACTCCACAAAAGAAAACGAAGAAAACACAAGTAGGGGTCAGTACAAGAAAAATGTACTAAGTAGGTATCATCGGCCAACCCAAAATAGAAACTAATATGCAATGAATAATAGTATAAAATCAACTATGACACTTAGCAGGTGGCAAGCAACAAACAACACGAACCAATGACAACAACACTAAAGTAAGTACGTAATCAGTTAGCAATATCAAGAACACACATGAGGACTCATGCTTCCACAACAAGCTCATTTGGGAATTGAGTACATTACATTTTATATATATATATATATATATATATATGTTTTTTCTTTAATGTTACCGTGTCGGAACGTGACACCCGATCCAATAATATCGTGCCGGCTCGTGGCACCCGATCCAATATATCGTTAATTTATCATTTATTATCACCACTTTTTACTTCATTAACAATATTTCATCAAGCCTTCTTTATTCAAGGCATCACTTCGATAGAGAGGGTTCAAGATTATAAATTTCACAGTCTCAGGATTTCAGACCAATCACAAACCACATACCCACACAATCAAGTACGTAAAGAACTTCAATATATCACTCAATGCATATCAATCACTATTAAGAGTCTTTTTATCAAATAGAATAAACCATAACCTACCTCCACCGATGAACTGACGTCAGGCAAGCTACTTCTCCAATGCCTTCCCTTCCCTTTCCTTAATGCCTCCGAATCAACCACCAACTAATAAAAACAATTAAAACCACCCCACTAAATTTATAATTGTTGTTACGAATAGTCCAAAATACCCATTTAGAATCTATCGGAAAGTATTTTATGAAATAAAAAACTCTAGTACTCAAAACGACCAAATGGGTCGTTACATTAGCCAAAGCATATAATCATCACATATCATGAAATCAATACTGCAAATATTTGACATCTTAGTCAGGCAATTCTCTGAGAGCACACTTAAACCTCCCACAACAACAGGTACAACATGTCACTTTTACTCTAGAAGGTAACTGTGAGTGCCAACCCACGCTTTTCTAAAACATTTGGAGGGTCGAAGCTGCGATGATAACACAATCTACCAATTTACAACATCTCTACCAATGTACAAACTGATTTGCACAATAAGGCACACATAACCTATTTTTTTCAGTAGCTTCGACCAGGCAACTTTTTCGTTCTATAGGGATCACGTTTGTGGGAGGGGGCAGGGGCAATATCACAATGCATTTTGGAGGGTGGTTGTTAGCCTGGGTTACTGCTGTAGCTCCAAATATTTCAGGGAAGTACTTGTTCCTTATCTTCTTAACCCATCTGGTTCTCAGGATTGAGAAGCCTTTTGTATTCCAGCTGCAAAACAGCAAATATGGTAAATGTCAAGTGATGAATAACATCTTGAAGTTTGTCTCACCAATTCATCAACCGAAAAAAAATAACAAAAAAAAAAGAGCTTCCTTACTGAAGCATTATTATGTTCCATCTTCATCCTACTATATTCTTCTTGTGCTCGCTTTGAACGAAACATGGCCTGAACTCGTACAACAGACCTTTCAACACGCTCTTCAGCTTGTTTCCTACTGGCTCGGAAGAAGTCCTCCACCTCACCATCAGGTTTGATATCCACTGATTCACTAGATTGAACCTGAAGACCACGAAAGCCTTTTCTCTTCAAACGCCATCGCAAGACTGCCTTTTCAAGCACCCCAACAGACCAAACTATCTTGCGATACTGCTTCCGTTCTTGGAAACCACGGAACACGGCCTGCATAAACCAGAGTCGGATTCCACTATTTAAATTTGTCCCGTCTGCTTAATAAAATTGTTTACCTTATCAATCCTCCCCCCCCCCCAACCCCAAAAAAAAAAAACAGTCTACACTCTACAGTAATAGCACCGAGCAGTATCAACAGAATAGCATTAAGCATCATATTGAAAAGAAAAGAGCATCCATTGCAGGTTAATAGCAATATTCGAGATTTGAGGAAATTAATGTGGAGACAACAAGGTATTATCTCTTTTGCCAATTCATGAACATAATGCGCACCTCATCTCAGTGAGCAGACCACTTGAAAATTAAGGGAAAATGGAACACAGCACTAACTTGGACCAACCAGACAAGAAACAGTTTAAACTTTCAGATCTTTTGATGGAAGAGATGTGGCTCTAATTATTCAGCCAAACTTATGAGAAAGGGCAACTTACTTGAATTTTGATCGCATGACGCCGCATGGTAAGAAAATCTTTCCGCATTTTCCAAGTTCGGAACCTATATTGGATTCGGGCAGCAGCAGCCAGTTTTTTACGCGACTCATAATTGCGGAAAGCATGCTGAATCTTCATAGCAGCAACTATATTACGTGCTTCTGTCTCTGGATTTAAAGACTCAACAGCTTTGGTCTGTAGTTTGAATGACTGTTCTCTGAATGCAGCCTGTATACGTGCAGCAGCATCAGCAGCAGTACGATAAGCTGTCAAAGTATCTTTTAGATACAGCTCCTCCTCTGTGAAGTTTTCAGGGTTTATAGGTTCAGTTGCGGTCTGCAGTGAACCACTAACATTTCCAGCCAAGGTCATAGCCTCAAAGTGTGCAACTAAAGCCTTCTCCGCAAGATAAGCCCCCAAACCGTCGAAACCATTTTTAGATGCAAGATCAGCAGCAGTGGATCCATCAGGGTTCTCTGAATTGGGGTCTGTGACCAAATTTGGCTTTGCACCAGCAGATAGAAGGGTCGCAACCATTTTCTCCCTGATAATCAGAACTCCCAATAATAAGCAACCAATATGCTGGAAAAATTGTAATATTCAAAAATAAATTTGTCCTAGTTATGTCTTCATTTCCTTTAAGAAAAATCCTTTTTCTGGTTGGGGGAGGGAGGAAGGAGGAAAAGGGGTCGCGCGGTTCAGACATGTGGTGGACAACAGTAAAAAATATACTCAAATCAGAAGAAGCTCCATGATTTTTTTCAACCAGTGTTCTTAAAAGTGAAAGTGCGAAAAAAAGTGACAACCTCCATGGGATTTGAAGCAAAAGCAAGTAATCACATGCTTTTTTATTAGTAAAGCGTAAGTTACGGAATTCAAACAATGTCAAACATTAAATTGCAGTTAAATAACTAATTTCAACATCCAATATATAGTAAAGCCAATATTAATCCAACTCCTCAAAGTTTGAGAATGAAAGAACTGCCGCTTTTCTGTTGGATCACTTTGGGCGTCAATGTTTGAAGTGCACATTTCTGTTGAGCACATGGCTTCACTTGTGAAGTGGTAACCCCACACTTCACATTAAAGCGACGAACTGTTGGATTTTAGAAACACTATTTTAAACAAAGAAATAATAATGATCTCAAAATTCCTCAGCTGCACTAGGGATTACCTTCCATAGTGCGCAGCCCAGTGAAGAGCTGTCCAACCATGCTTGTCCCGGTAATCCACTGATAAGCCTGACCAGGTAAATGGATATATAGCCCAAGTATAACCTAGGATAGCACACAAATGGATAACTCCTTGACCTTGCTCATCCCGCTCTGAGGTCTTAGACCCTTCAATAACTCTTTCCAATAGCCATTCATGAAATTTGGTTTGCAAAGACAGCTCAAACAAGCAGTCTTTTGCATGTATGGAAGGGACTTCCCTGCCTTCAATTGATTTGATCAAATATGCCCAATTATTAGTAATGTAGGCACACTTTCGAACAAATTTCTTTGCATCTTTCAGAGAACTTTGGTGTACTTTACTGGAAAAAATGCTTAGGCTCTTAGATGTAGAGAAGAGCAAATGAGCTAGTCTCACTTGAACTCTAAATTCATCCCAACTAGACTGGTCCTCCAGAGGAGCTGTCCATTTATGTGCTGAAGGAGCTCGAAACTCAAAGGTCATGACTTGACTAATCGGTGTGTTACCGTCCAAACTCAAATATAGATTTACCAGTCCAGGGGCTTGAGGTGAAATTACACAACGATATACCCCAGACTGCACAAATTCTGCAGTAAAACAAACATCTGCACATACACAGAACAAATTTGACTTTGCCAGTGGTGATTGTCTTCCTGGAAAATGCCCAACCACTAAGATCTGCAATAATTAAGACAAATAATAAATGTTGAGATCGTAGATAAAAAAGAAAGTGCACATCTTGGAACTCCCACCTCCACGCAGAAACTGGCTACTGCAAGAATTATATCTATAGTTTCAAGGAGTGATTTTTCTCTCTGTAACTTAAGTGCACTCAATTCACAAAAGCAAGCATTAGCGAAAGTATGCAAAGCTTAACAAGTTATTTGTTTATTTAATTACTTTTTGATAAGTAAGATAGGTCTTTATTGTCACCTAAATGTCATGTTATGTCAAACCTGGACATGTCTAATGACGTACTGATATTTCATTAATACAATGAGATTGATAAAAATAAAATCATATATGAATGCAAACAGAACTTTAATAAAAATATGGGATGGAACACTCCTCCTCTCTTATCATGAAGAAGGTAATATTCTTGTGAATTGATATTATTATAGGAGGGTAGCAAGGCTTTGAAATAAAAGAACCTTTGTTTCTTCACTTGAAAGAGCCCAAGAAGGAGATATTTCTGTTATGTTGAATGTCTGCTGCATTACATAGGATTGATCAATAGTTACTGAAGACTCAGGAGTCATCAGCTCATCTGCAGATCCCGTAGAATCACTGATGAAGTAGTTGATCCACCGTCCAAAACTGTCTTGAGTTTGGAGACCATCCTTGTTAAGACTATCAAAAGAATCACCTGCACCCACTGTCATTACTCCAGATTCTTTCTTCTGAAAGTTTGAAGTCATCTGACCATCCCCGGAACGGAAGGACATGTCATTTGAAGGATTAAAATTTACAGCATCTTTTCCAGCCACTTGGCCAACAAAACTTTCTAAGGATGCTATAGGTGCTCTCAACATGGATGAAGAGCCATCCTGCAAATCACCATTATCAGTAGTCATACAAAAGAAAATTACATGGAATCCAATTAAATATTAAGGAAATGACTTATTTCATGGCAGAACTTGACAATTGGAAGGATATACTTAAAGCAGAAGTTACATGTTAGGTCAATAAGACACGATGCAAAAGCCAATCTTTTTCCTGAGGCATAATACATATATATGCCCTTTAACTTAGCTTCAGCTGGCATCTATCCCCTTCAACTTTGGGTGTGCACAAGTAGACACTTAAACTTGTATACAATTGAACAAGTAGACACACGCGTCCTACATGGCATAATACAAGTAGGATGCCACGTAGGACACAAAATTGTCATGTAAGACGAATGTGTCTATTTGTTCAATTTTATACAAGTTTAAGTGTCCACTAGTGCACAGCCAAAGTTGGACGGCATAGATGACAGTTGAAGCCAAGTTGAAGGGCACATTTATAAATTATGCCTTTTTCTAAAGACTTTTGCCACCAAGATCCTTAAAAGGTATACGGAATGATACATGCATAACATTGACCTATATACACAGTATGTGTGTGTGTGAATCTATCTAATAATGAGCATTTCATCCTGTGAGCAACGAAAAAGCAGATACACTTATTATAAAACTGTAGAAACTTTGGGGACACAAAACTCTATCCAAAATTTAAAATGTCCTAAACTACAAGGTTAATCATGGTGACCATTGGAGTAATGTAAAAGTTACTTGGGAATATCAACATCTGCAGAACAGAAAAGATAGCTCACTGACTTCGACAGTTGAAGTTATTTAAAAAGAAAAAAAGAGTTTGAGAACAAATTAAACACAATTCAACTAAATTGGCAATTTCTGAAAAATAATTAGCAATACAAAAGTTATTTCAATTCTAACCCAAAGCATAATTAGATAATATTGACTTTGGTGCTAATTTACCCTTTGACAGATATATGTCAGTAAGCATATAGAGAATCTTTTACAAATTTTTTTTTGATAAAGTTAACAGTTGTATAGATGTCAACAGGTATACTATACAAATTGTGTAGTCCCCCTCACAAAGTATCCAATTACAAAAAGGGTCCCAACTACTACACTAGTCACAAACTGTCTAGAATGTCAAAAGTATCTTCACTTTGTATCAACATTTCCTGTTTACAACAAAAATAAAAGAGGCCTAAGCAATTCATCTAGAACTTCTAAATGTTGCAATATTTGTCCTCAAAACATCTCTAATTCCTTTCTGCCCATATAGACCCCCATATACATGCTGGGACAATTTTCCATCTCTCCTCCTTGTTAGCTGCATTACCATCTCTGTTCCAGCATTGTTATACTTTCTAATGCTACCTGGCATAACTCACCTAATTTTCCTTAGGTTGATAAAAAATTCCCATAGCTAGTCAGCCCATCTGCATTGTAAGAAAATATGACTGATTGTCACTGCTTGATCACCAAAAATATAACATCTAGAGCATAGTCAGAACTGCTTCTTTAGCCAATAACCAGGTAAAACAGGCCACATTGTTTGGAAGTTAACTTTCCATATCAATTTCCATGGTAAGCAATCCACCTGATTGTTGTGGGAATTTAGAACCTTGTAAGCATATTTTACTGAGAAATTCCCCTGACAGTCAGGTTGCCAAACCAGCCTATCCTCCGAAGAACCAGTGAAATGGGAAAGTGTTGTAGAATTCTGCTATTCTTTCCGGTTCCCAATCATTCAAAAGTCTTCTGAGGTTGAGACTTCATCATTGTCCAAACCACATATCAGTCATTGTTGCTTATTGTTGTTGACACAAGATGAAAATTCCTGGATATAGTTGATTGAGAGGAGCTTGACCAATCCAGTTTTCAATCCAAAATGAGATCTTCCTTCCATTCCTAACCTTCCAACCCCAGTTTTGACTGAAATGGAAGCCAGAGATTCCTGATAGATCTCCAAATGCTTCATTCATATGGAGTAGATACATGATTTGTTGTCCAGTTGCCTTCTTATCCATATCAGCGTTATCAAAATTCAAAAGTGAAAAGCGCAAAAAAGGCTCTAAGGTACCTTGGGGCTTTAAGCACAAATAAAGTGTGGGCTTTATTGAGAAAAGGCACAAATGGAGGAAACATACAAATATATATATATATATATATATATATATATTTAGTCCCAAGACTAATAATAAGCATGAATAACAAATGTATGGACAAAGAAATTGATTATTTATACGATAAAGTGAAATATCAATGGTTTAGCTTCGCCTCTTCAGGAAATGCTCATTCACAAGGAAAAGTATGTCTTAGAGCCTTGATGACAACACTGAAGCGCACATTAAGCGAAGCGAAGCGAAGCGAAGCGCTCAACGCGTTTTGAGCCTCACTTCAGGACTTAAGTGCGTCTTTGATAACATTGCTCCATATCTTACTCTGATGAAATATTTCCATAACATATCGTCTTCTTTGGCCTACCTCCATAGCCACTTCAACATCAAACCCTTATAGTGAGTTTTCATGTTCCTGACTCCCACTCCCCCTTCTTTCTTGTTGTAAATCAATTCTTCCCATTTCACTAAATGGATCTTCTTTGTATCTTCTTGTTTCTCCTTAAAGTATCAATCTTGTTGATCACATTAACAGGAGCAGGAAATATAGACATCATATAAGTGGACATTGCATCAAGCACACTGTTGATTAAGGTTAATATGTAACTCTTCCAATTTGTCAACCTTCTCTCACACTTTTCTAGTACACCACTCCATATCCCCTTTGAATTGTTTTTGGCCTCCAGAGGCATACCCATATAATTTGTAGGTAATTCACCCACCCTAACTCCTGATATGTTTGCCAATTCTTGAATGTCATTCACCTCATTTTGCTGGATAAATGTGGCTCTTCCCCCAATTAATCTGGAGACCTGATATTGCTTCTAATAGGATGAGAATAACCCTCAGAATCAGAACTGGTCTTTTCCTTCCATTGCCAAAATGAAAAGGAAAGGGGATAAAGTCTCCCCGGTCTAACCTCTCTGTGAGGGGAAGAATCCAGTTAAGGACTGAAAATTTCACTGTACTAATTCAGTATTTGATACATTTCGTCCATTTGGAACCAGATCTTATCTTCTGAAGGAGCTCAAGCAGATATTTCCTGTTTAAATGGTCAAAAGCTTAACGGATGTCTAGTTTGCAATAAATTCCTGGCTCATTACTCCTCTATCTAGCTTAAACACATTCATTAGCCATTAGTATTGCAGCCATGATTTGCCTTCATTTGATGAAAGTCATTAGTTGTCTGTCCACCACTCTGTGTATCACCTTGTTCAACCTTTCTGCTAGCATCTTTGATATGATCTAGTATACACTCTTAATCAAACTGTTTGGTCTGAAGTCATTCAGTTCAATAGCTCCCACTTTCTTGGGGATAAGAGCTACAAATGTTGAGTTGTAGCTTTTAGCAAAGAACCCTTCTACATGAAAATGTACAACTACTATCACCTCTGAGCTAATCACCTCCCAACACTGATTGAAGAAAGCCATAGTTCCATCTGATCTTGGCAGCATTTAGAAAAGCGGTGAAGCGAAGCGAGGCAGAGACTGGACGCTTCAATGGACTGAAGCGAGGAGCGAACAGAAGCAAAGATTTAGGAAGCGTGCACTTTTAAAAACATTTAAAACAACTGAACTCTTTTTAGAAGAAAAAGAGTTCTAAGAAGAGCGCCTGGGTCAAGACAAACTTGGTATTAGAGACCTAGGTTTGTTGATCTCATCATACTAAAACGAGTCTAGTAGAATCCTGTGGAATGGTATAGAGACGTATGTACTTTTCTTTAAGAGTCTACATGACTTAATGAAATTCTTTTTCTTTCTTCCTTCGTGCTATAATTTGATTCCAATTGGTATTTGATGATACAAATTGGTATCTAATCTCTTTCACTCTTCTATCTGCAGATGGTAGATACATGACACAATGGCGCAAGGGTGGTAGCTCCAGCGTTAGAGTAAATGACTAAGCTCGCAGCGTGACGGCGTGGCAGAGGCAGAGGTAGGTGCAAGGGCAGGGTCAGAGGCAGAGGAAGGGCAACACCCACCAAAGGTAGAGCTCAGAATTTTAATGCACCAAGGGAAGGAACCCCACCCCACCCCAGGATCTGGTAGAAGAGGAGATTTAGATTGAGATCGAGGAGGATACTGAACCAGAAGTGAAGACACAGACTCGGATAGCAGGTCTTCCCCTATGAATGCGGGGATTGTTCATCAGGTACTAGATTTTCTGAGTGGGTTGGCAAGTACTAGATTTTCTAACTATTATATACCTTGAAGGCTACAATATAGTCAGCTTTACCAGAACAGTAAAAGGAGTAACAGTTCTTAACTTTTGCTCCAAAATCTTCAGTTTGTATCCCCCAGTTCTCAAACTTGAAAGTATGTCTTAACTCTTAACTGTATTCCCAGTCACCACATTGCAGTAATAGTGGAGAGTGATCAGAAGTTACTCCATGAAGAATGGACAGCTTTATGTTTCTGAAGCTTGTATCCCATTCCCCTCTGAAATAATTGATCTGTCCGATCACATAAATGAAGCTTATTACTTTATTAATGTATTTTATACTTGTTTTTCACTTTTTATTTTTATTTGGTATGATGATGACATGAGTTGAACTTAAATTGAGAAACATGGTCAGTGAAGATTGATATAGCTGACCCCAACTAGTTTGGGACTGAGGCACAGTTGTTGTGCTAATTTACCCTTCAGGACTCTCCTTATGCCTATGAGAAATATCTAATCTAACCTACCAAACAAAAAATTAAGGCCTCACATTAATTTCATTAAATTTAATCTTGAATCTTGTAGCTGAAAAAGATGACATAGCTGACTCCAACTAGTTTGGTACTGACGCACAGTTGTGCTAATTTATCCTTCAGGACTCTCCTTATTGCCTATGAGAATCATATAATCTAGCCTACTAAACAACAAGTTAGGGCCTCACATTAATTTCATAAAATTTAATCTTGTAGCAGCAAAAGATGAGAAAGAGTAAAGCTGGACGGTGAAGAATTGTACTAGTGAGCAAGCTGCATATTAGAACCACTTACATTGAGGCTGTAACCATTAACTTCACATTGACTCTGTTGCCCAACTGAAGCTCTTCCTCCCACTGTACATGGTTACGAAAGGAAAGATGACTTATCAATGAATTACGAAAAATGATCAAATAACTTTTTCACAGGCTACAGGCACCTTCTACTAGAATTCAGTGTACCTTCTTGAGTTGCCATTAGCTTGTTAGGATCGTTGGGTGCCAAAAGCTCATCCCAGTCGAGTGTATTAATCTCAAGAAGTCTCTGTTCATGGGTTTTGGTGGTCATATCCCTGTTAGGCTCTGCAATCAGTAGAAGACGGAACTTAATCTAGCCAATTCTGAAGGGGAAAATAGGTTTTAACTTATTAGGAAATTCAAAGATTACAGCTAGTCTGAGATCTAATAGCATAAGTAGGTCACTATCTTCTTGTATGATGATAAATAATTATAAGTTCCTCATATAAAAATATTCCATTATCTTCAAGAGTAATATTCTGTTTAGTTATGCAGCTAGTGCCAGCTACTACTTAGACATAAGGATTAAACATGTTGCTTACATCTCCACTCATAGATGGATCAGTTCAGGCAGTTGAGATTCTACTAAATAAAATTGCAATAACATATCATTTTTAGGAAGTCACTTTGCAGTACCTAAATGTGCATGTTGGCTGGCACCATACGCCTGTTCATCTACGGAATTACATTCTTCTGATAAAACCCAACCAGGTGGGTCAGATGGATCTGAACTTGAACTAGAATTAACTGGGGTGGCTGGAGAACTCTTGGCGACAGAGGTTGCTGGGGCACCCCGTGTCTGCACGGTAGACACAGACAACAGCTAAATTAAACCATTGATATATTTATAGCTACGTAAAAAGGGATTTATTCAGGTACAAGTAAATTCCGTTTCTATTTTGGGGATAAGAGTAAATAATTTTATTCATAATGGGAAAATATCCCCATATACAAGCAATATATCAAAAAGTAGAGAATCTACAAGATAATATTCTCTAGTAATGACATCGAATCTTAAATACAAACTGAAACTTCAGAGTGCACCAAAAAGAAGCAAGGAATGAAATGTTATTCCTCAAGAATGCATAGTCATTCTCTATCCCTTCAAAGACTATTAATTTTTCTCCTTCTACTAAACCTGCACTAGTGATAATGGTGCAATGTTCCATGTTCTCCACTTCTCTTTTTCTAAAAGTCCAGTTAGTGATTGCCTCCTTTACAGTGCTTGACATTGTCATTGCAGCCATAACCATCTGAGCACCGCCAGCTTGCGCACAAGTGATGATTCAGATCTTCACAAAAGCATTTGCACATAAAGCACCAATTAACATTTGAAATCCTCCTTTTCCACAAATTCTCAATGTAGGATTGCTCCCCTTGCTGTCAGAATAAGTAAAAAAACACCTTTATCTGGTGCCATGCGGATCCAAACCAATAAGTGTGGAAAATTCAATCCTTCCTCATCAAGAGCTTATGATAATATGACTTTAATGAAAGTAATTCATCTCTTACTGCTCCCCATCTCCATGATTAAAGAGTCCATGCTAGCAGAGGCACCAAGATGAGGCAGCAAGCATGACCCGACACATCAATATCTTGGTAACTTGTAATCAATGTCTCAAAGATGTAGCAGGAAATTATACTTCACCATCCAGAAGTCAGCCTGACTGGCAATCAAACAAATTCCAGGAAGTACAAATGGTGACAACATTAACATGGTACACTGGGATGAAAATCCAAGTGAACTGTATCAATCACGGAATGTTACAGGTCTTTCTGGTCACCAAGTTCAAAGTTTTTCTCATTCAAAATTACAGTTCATATCCACAAAGCATGGTGGTGCTTACAATCACATGCACAAGACTTGTTAGTTGTTATCTCACTCAATTTTGACATAGATGCAGTATGAAGAACCTCTGTCTTTGGGTAATTGGAGCACATCAGCCCAGCTCAGATAACTGCATAAAGCCATAAACTATCTTTATATAAGAACAATCAGTTCAGAATCACACTTCAGCTCCTTTTTTGGGGATAAAGAAGTCATAGTCACCTCCCCTTGTGTTATCAACTTAGAGGTAAGCATTTGACAACAGAATTGTTTTCTGGAAATCAGTATCACATAGAAAAAGGAAAAAAATGAATACAAAGTCCCACTGCATAAAGATGATACCACCATCGCCAGTCCCCCGTTCCCTCGCGGGGGGGGG
>JAJONR010007901.1:0-32922 GCA_029582245.1 Solanum etuberosum
CCCCCCCCCCCCCCCCCCCCCCCCCCCCCCCCCCCCCCCCCCCCCCACGTAAAAAATAAAATAAAATAAAATTTGACATATTTTTCAAAAGTGATTTTTTTAGTGGGTATGGGGTAGGGGTGGTAGGGGTTGGACGAGGTAAAAAAATCTTAAAATTTGAAACATTTTCAAAAATAATTTTAAATTTTTTAAATTTTTTTGTTTGATGGGGGATTTGGAGGTAGTGATAAAAATATATTTGAAATTTAAAAAATAAGAATGTTTTAAAAATTTCAATTTTGTTTTTGAATAAGGAGGGTCAGATGGGGGTATGGGTAGGATAAGGAAAAAATAAAATGATGAAGTACAGTTTTGGAAAATGTTTTCTTTAATTTTAGAAGGGAAGTCATTTTCCTTAAATTTGTGGAAAATAAGTTGATTTGAAAAACATTTTCCAAACATTTTAAGCCATCAAAACATGGGAAAATTGGAAAGCATAAAATGTTTTCCTCCATACCAAACACACCCTTAATGTATTAACTTTTGATTTCGAATCCATCTTGTTAATGTTTTAGCTTAAATTCAATCTCATTCCGGGCTATTGTATGTGACTTTTAGTTGGCTATTTGTCTAAGCTCATGGGCTGCCTTTTGAGTTTCTGCTTTTCATTATGCTCGTCATGGTGTAATGTGGTGTTTAGCACATATTGGGTCTAACTACTTGAGTTCTAAGTGATTTAATAAATGTGTGATAGCATAGTGACCTGTTCTTGTTTTGTTCTTGTAAGGTCTCTTTGAGATGCTTTGAAATTTGAGCGTTTCTTAGGGAACGAGTCCTTGTAGGCTTACATAGGGTTTAGGATTATTTGCTCCTATTTTGGTTGCTGGCTGAACTGTTTGGAGGACATCCAAACAGCATGTTCATCATTTTAAAATGGTTCATCACTGCCTCTCTTCTTTCATATGGAATATAATCCCTCTATGATCAATTGATATTGTTTGCTAAAAGTTCAAGATGGCAGCTTCTTGTAAATTTCTC
The DNA here is from genome assembly GCA_029582245.1 of Solanum etuberosum. Taxonomy (NCBI): domain Eukaryota; kingdom Viridiplantae; phylum Streptophyta; class Magnoliopsida; order Solanales; family Solanaceae; genus Solanum; species Solanum etuberosum. The sequence continues at coordinate 1,018 of JAJONR010007901.1, forward strand.
ATGTGTGAACTCCTACATTGCAGTAATAGTTTCTTTATATGAAATAAGTCTATTTTAGATAAAGTGTGATTGTTTAAATTATTATGACAAAGGTTCCGACTTGTTCTTTCATGTTTAAAATCAGTACTTGTTATCGTTTTAGAGGTATACTGCTTAGCCTGATTTCTGGTTAATGTGAGTGTCCATTTTACCAGAGATTTGTTGGTTGTTAAGTGCTCTCTATCAGAATAGACATATATTGATATTCATCCTTAAAAAATGGGACCTGTTTATTCTCAATAGTTATGAATTTATTCAAAGAGGAACTTTCGCATATAACCACTCAAAAATAGCCTAATTACTCTCCATAGCTATAGTTTGATAATTACAATTCGTAGCTACATGTTATAGGAAGGAGAGAGGCGAGCGAGAGAGGGCAGAGTGTGCGAGAGAGGTGAATTGTATATGTATATCGGTTAGATAATTGTATATTATACATATGTATTTGTATAAATGGCAAGCGAGATTGGGAGAGGGAGGAGAGAAGCGAGCGAGATTGGTAGAGGGAGGAGAGAGGCGAGCGAGATTGGGAGAGAGACGAGCGAGAGAGGGCAATAATTTGTATAATTCACATCTCATTTGTATAATTCGCGGTTACGTTTGTATAATTAGCGTATTTTTGTATAATTGAGTAATATAAAGTCTGGAATTATACAAATATGATAAAACTTGAAATAACAAATTGATACAAACATAAACATATGAACTTTAAGCAGTTATACAAAATATATTATACAAATTATGTCATATAAATTATATTATACAAAATCCAAAAACTACACGTTTATACAAACTTTAAAAAGTTATACACAAAAGATTGAATGTATATGGTGACAAAACTGAAAAACCAAAGGAAATCATCGCCATATACAAATATAAACCATCGTATACAAATACAAATCAAAAGAAGAATTGCTAGTTGTGAATTATACAAATGTGACTAAATATACAACTCGAAGTCAGCCAACATAATTAATAGTTAATGTTAGTCGCGAGTGGTAATTATAGCAAACTATAACTATAATGAGTAATTAAGTAGTATAAGTTTGTTTAACCACATAATTTTCCCATATTCAAAATTTGTATCTTTTCTAGTGGAGTGCCTTGTTTTTATTTTGATTGAATTAGTTTTTCCTCCATTTACAGTAGATTCGTATTGATTAGTCTAATATAACTAATGATCTATGAAGCTATATTATTTAGGAAAAACTACAAGATATAGTAAACATCAATATATATTTAAGATAAATAGCTATAATTTACTTATTTTATATTATATAGATATAATTAATTATTAAATAGCAAAGTAATTAGTACACGCCTAATCAATTATGTTAGGCATGTTTTACTATGTTGGTTTTTATGTTTATCCTCTTCAATGCTTTCTCTTTCAATATTCATCTATCATTGGTTTTATTTTTTTATTTTTTTCAAAAATCCTTCCGATTCACTATCCTTTTGCATGATTATAGGAGTGATTTTTGTGATTCATCTTCATTAAGTGTCATGATCCAAACCGTCGTGATTGACACCCACACTAACCCTCCGGTGGGAGAATCATTACTACAACCCGACTAAGAAATTTAATGACAAACTAAGCATTTAAAGATACGTAAGAAGGTTTAAATGACTAAATAAATACGGAGTTCCCATAAACTCTGAAGGTCTAATAAACAACTATCGCGGAAATTTAACCCCTAGAACTGAAATTCATTGTACCAAAACTCTATTAACCAACAAGTCTAAGTAAAGGGGTGCAACCCCGAAACTAACATAAGCAAAAGTCTAACTAAACAGTCTGAGTCTGAAAAGAGTGGACTAAACAAGGAAGGATCCATGGCAGCCTGAAAGAACTGGCTCACCCTCAAATCCGGTCTTCAATCAATGATTCCCTAGCCGAGGTCTATCAGTAGCCGCCTGAAGGTGCCCTGTACTCAACAAAGAACGAGCAAGTGCAATATCAGTACACAAACCACAGTGTACTGGTAGGATCATGCGGCTACTCAAGTAAGCGAAACATAGGCAAGCAATTACAACACAGTAAACACACATATACAAAATGCATAACTCAGTTATCATTTTAGGAGCAACATACAATTTTCCAATATCAATGACAAACATATATGAATGTAATAATCACAAGTGGTCCTCTCATGGAACCCACACTCAAACTGTTAGTGTGTCGAAACGTGACACCCGATCCAATATATGTGTCGGAACGTTACACCCGATCCAATATATGTGTGTCGGAACGTGACACCCGATCCAATATATGTATCGGAACGTGACACCCGATCCAGTCAGCACAACCACAATCACAATCACAATCACACCCATAATGAATATTACTCCTAGTCATAAAATCAAGTATTAGGTTCATGGCATGTAATTGTTCATACATAATTATTTCATTAAATTCGGTTCACATTTCCCTATTCACATACACGCATGCATATAATGAAGCAATTAACCGGCATATATCACACAAACAGGAAATCGAACCATCACCTACCTCGAAACCAAGCTTTAATCCTCCTAAGACACTTGAGCCTTCCCTTTCTGGATTCTTTCAGCTTGTTCTTGGTCTAAAACAGTTAAATAATGCAAGGATCAATAAACAAGGCCTAATTTACCCAGATAATAATCAAACTATCAATCCAAGGCCAAACCCAAGATCCTAATGTTGAATTAGAGCTTTTCCCACCATTAACTTTAGGCCAAAACCCTCCCCCAACGATCATTACCCAAGATTCTAAGTTCTAAGAATCGAATTACGGATTAGGGGAGTAATAATCTTAACTTTAACGCTAGAAATTGTGTGAATCTATCAAGAACTGCTCTGGGTCGTCTCTTAGCTCTCAAGAACGAGGTTTTGCAGAAAATAATGATTTTGGAGTTTTTCTCCAACTTAATTAGCGACTGGCCAGCCACGGCGGACCCCATCCCGCCACAGCGACTTGCACGGAGACAAAAGCTCGGAATTTGAGTTCCAAGCTTCCATTTCGCAACACACCTTCAACCCTTGATGTTCAAGAACTACCCTTTCACGCCAAGATATGTTTCGGGAGTTCTACTCGCCCGAACTCGACTGTATAGGCTCCTTAATGTCTTGGCTATCCACTCATGTGATCCAATTCATAATTAAACCCCCCCGTATACTACCAGATTTCACTAGACCTCACATGACTCAAATTTAGTCCAAATCTGGCCTAGGCTAGAAATTTCCAAGTCACTACTCAAAAGTTTTATGGTCCAAATTCTTTCCCCATTGGCTTTTCCATAACGACGGGAACAGGTCTTTAAAATAGATACCAATTTACCCATCACTAGTCCCCGAGTGATAAACTAGGAAAAACTGGCTGAGGTAAGAGTAGAATAGTATCTGAATCATCGAACAACTGGGGATACTTGTCTCACATGTCCTTCTCAGTTTCCCAAGTAGCTTTTTCAACCGGACGATGTTTCCATTGAACTTTCACGAACTTTATCTCCTTGGTCCTCAACTTCCGGACATCGCAATCAAGAATTGTAACCGGTTCCTCCTCATACTAAAGGTCTTTGTTTAAAAACATTAGGTCCCACTTTATGATGTAATCTCCGTCCCCATGATACTTCTTCAACATGTACACATGGAACACTGGATGGACTCCAGATAGGCTAGGCGGTAAAGCCAACCTAGAAGCCACTGGCCCTACATAGTCAAGAATCTCAAATGGCCTGATGTATCGAGGACTAAGCTTGCCCTTCTTGCCGAATCTCATCACCCTCTTTATGGGTGACACTTTTAGAAGAACTTGCTCACCTGCCTGAAACGTCATGTCCCTTACCTTACGGTCTGCATACTTTTTCTGTCGACTCTGGACTGCTAGAAGCTTAGCTTGGATGCTTCTCACCTTATCCTGAGCATCTTTAACCAAATCAACCAATTGAATACCTACACATCCTCCCATACAATGCCTCAAATGAAGTCATCTCAATACTCGAGTGATAAATATTGTTGTATGTAAACATAACTAACAACAAAAGCTATTCCCAATAACCACCAAAGTTGAACATGTTATCAAGGACCTTGAAACAATCATCAGGATGAATACTTTCTCACATAACCATGATAAAATCCTAAATCAATACTCGCTACAATTAGAGGTGAACCTGAACCAACCAACACACACTCATAATACACAAACGATCATAGTTCTTATCAACATCTCCATCTCACAACATAAATTCCCACGAGCTTAAGTTATAAAAATTTGATATTTAGACATCAGATACTCATTGAGGAATATATCCAAGCATACAAACCCTCTAACAACACTATCTAAATGCTAGATTTAGTAATTGTGATTGTAGATTACCCTTAAGAATAGTAGAATTGGACCCAAATGATCCCCACATTCAACCACACATAATCGATACATGACCTCGACGACTAGATGAATATTAAGATTGTCGGACAACCATAAATACACATGGTAGCTATTCTATAAATTCTCATAAGTAAGGTGGTACATGTAGAACCACTGGAATACTTTAACAACTCCAAGACAACACCAAATATGTCATCTGAAATAACCAAGTTTTCCCAATCATCCCACTCAACCAAGAGAACATCGCAGGATCGGTACATCTAATCCACCACTAGGGATCCACCCACAAAAGTGAAAAACACACGTGAGCATAGCTAGTGAATCATACTCACAACCATGTATAAAATGAAATAGATGGTCACATAAAAATTTATAGAATAAATATTGAATAACACTAAAGGTTTTCCTCCGAAGAGCAGATACCAGCCATTTCCATTCAGTTGACTCCACATACTTTTCACATCATTCCACTGAAGCCCACACTCTCAATACTAACAACCATCATAAACACTCCAACCATTTACCTTACTCTAAACCAACACTTATAAATGAAAACCTTTCTTAGGTACTTAACAATCAACAATAATAAACTTTACAAATCAACCCAGGTATAAGTCCTTTGAAATGCTCAATACCTGATAAAATTAATGATTTCTCACCTTGCAAATTCATACCTTGACAAAATATATCACCACGAATGTAGACATACAATGAAAAATCTGAATTGTAAATTCAATCATATAACACATTCTCCTTATCTATCAACATTAGCTTATACCTTGGAGATTTTTATGAAATCATGGATCTTCGCTTATGTTTAATCGCATATCCATCGATCTTACAATATCTTTCGCCAAAAATTCAATCGTACTCATTACTAAACTCAAAAACAAAACAAAGCACTTGTCATCACACTCAAGCTAATGTCTGTACACTCCTTTCTCAAGTCTTTTCCAATAGTTTTTAACCAATCTGATGGACCCGTGACACTATTACCATAGTTACAATAAAATGAATGAAATCACGTGCCTCTGAACCCAATTATCTACCCCTCTGAAGATACCTTTTTAGCCTTTGCAATCAAATAAAATATTCTTGCTCTCACCTCTCTCTAAAGGTTGTACTACATCCCACTATCTCTTACATCCCACTATCTCTTAAAACTTTACATACAACCACGTTACTCAACCAAATATTAGAAAACCACAACCTTAGATACTTGCAAGCTGCAATTACTATACAAAATTCACTGAACCGACAATCTTATTATATAGTTGCATCCCATCACAATCCATCACGAACTCTTATTACCATTATGCTCTGTTAGCCCTATCTATCACTATGAAGTCAACCTTTTCATCGACATGACACCTCAAACTCAGGTATACCCATCAAATTCAAAGGACTAACCCAATTTTATACGCACTTTCTTACTAAAATCTTCAATTGCCTTCACCCAAGTATACTAAATGGGACTTTGTTTATCGATAAGCTTGTCATTCCGGTATCAATCCACTCCTTTATGGCTTAAGATAAAATTACCAGTCCTCATACTACCCTCATTTTTCTTAACAAACAAGATAGGATCACTCCACAGGGAAGCACTAGGACAGATGAAACCTTTATCAAGAAGCTCCTGGATTTGAGCCTTAAGCTCTCTCAATTCTGCCGGAGCCATGCGATAAGAAGGAATGGAGATGGGGTGAGTGCCAGGTTCCAAGTCAATTCAGAAATCTATATCTCTATCCAGAGGCATACCAGGAAAATCGATAGGAAACACTTCCTTCAATTCAGACACTACAGGAATAGACTCAATAGAGCGAGGCTCAACATCAACATCCCAAATATGATAAAAATACGCCAAACACCCCTGCCCCACCAGTTTCCTAGCCCGTACGAAAGATATGACCTTAGCTGGCTTAGGCTTGTACACCCCTTCCCACTCTAACCTTTCCCTACCTGGGATCTCTAGAGTTACCGACTTAGCATTAAAATTAAGCACAACATAATGGGGGGACAACCAAGTCATGCCTAAGATTATATCAAAGTCAGTCATATCCAGAATAACCAAATCAACCCAAGTCTGAAAACCCATAAACAGGACAGGACAAGTACGATATATATGGGTGACTATCACTGACTCTCCAACTGAGGTAGAAATATGGATGGGGGCATCAAGCACATCACCAACCGCATCAAATCCCAAGCCAAACTGAACTGATACATATGAATAAGTAGAACCCGGATCAAACAAAATAGTAGCCATTTGGTCACAGACAAAAATAGTACATGTGATCACTACACCAGACGCCTAAGCCTCAGTCTTTCCTGGAAAGGCATAAAACTGAGCCCTATCATCTTGATGGGCAACCTCCTCGCCTGGCTGCACTGCTCCTCTACCTGCATTACAATTTCCTTGGCCTCCATGGCCTCACTGATTCCCTCCTCGCCCACCTTGTGGACGTCTTCTGCCATTATTACCGCTGCCCACGGGTACCACTGCTCTGGTCTGCTGCGGCACAGGGTCAGACATGCGCGGATAGGGATAATCTCTTCTCATATGTCCAGGTTCTCCACAATTGTAATACACTTAATAACTTAGCCAAGTAATCATCGCTACTATTGGAGTAGTCGTATCATGACCCTCTTTGATATACACTCAATCTAGAAAATCGTAATAGAGATTCTAACCTCAATTGTCGCAACATAATTTCATCATTTACTAAGCAACCCATACATGTTATGACAACAATACTAAATGCATTTTTCCAAAGTAATGGTGTTCATTATCTAGCCGTCCCTTACAAAACTTCTTGAATATGGTCAGCTTGGCAAAGTCTTCTAACTTCACCCCCTTCTACCTCCGTCACAAAATCAACCACTTTCTGAGAAGATTTTGCTGAAGAAGCTCCTATAAGCTTGAATCTACATATCTGACCTTAAACCCTTCACAAAGCGACGAATTTACCTTTTTTGACTGAAGCAAAGTGGAGTACCATATTTGGAGGAAACAAAAAATTTGGCCTTATAGGCTGCAACAAATATATTATGTTGCTCTATATTCAGGAACTCATCTCTCCTCCTATCCCTCAAAGTTCAGGGTATATACTTCTCGATAAAGAAAGCTATAAAATGTTTCCCAAGTCATGAGTAGTGCATTTACTAGTCGACACTCAACATGAGACCACCACCATATTTTGGCGTCTCCCTTGAACTGGTATATCATAAAATCAACACCAAATCACTCTACCTTATCCATCTTATAAAGCAACTCATGACAATCAACAAGAAAATCATAAGAATCTTCAGATTCGGTACCCATGAAGAATGAAGGTTTCAACCTTAAGAACATAATAAAAACCTCATATTTATCACCAGTCCTTACATGCCCACATTGAATCGGGAAAACATACTTATTCGGAAGGACGCATCCTCTCTTACTAGTGTTGGTGTTACCACTTCTGCTGCTCTAGTTCTGACCATAGAGTGAAGGAGGAAAGATACCAATTTGTATCACCTAGATAAAAATTGGATTCAAGTAATAGCACGAAAGAAAGAAAGAAATGAGTTTTCCTAAAGTCCTATAGCCTCTCGAAAAAAAGTACAGACGTCTCCGTACCGTTCCGCAAAACTGATGTGCCGTGAAATATTGGCACATTTGATGCTCAAAACTAAGGATTAATACTAGAATCGAGTGTATTTTTGTAAGCTTTGATGTGTTTGTTGAATGTTTAGACAGATTCTCACCTGTGTGAAAAAAAAGAAAAAAAAAGTAGAAGATGAGTGTGATCAATTGAAGACCACGAGCACCTAGACGGGCCGTGGTCCTTGTCACGAACCGTGGTGCCAATCGTGATGCATTTCAAGTGTGAAGGCTTGGAGGAGCTGAAATCAATTTGGCCCAAGTAGGGATCACTAACACCTAGACGAACCGTGGTCCTCACAACGATCCTTGGAAGTGCTCGTGAAGATGATCCAGTGAATGGGTATCAAAAAGCTGAAGATGGAATTGGTTAAGTGAAGACCACAGACACCTATACGGACCGTGGTAATTTCCACGAGTCGTGGTAGTGTCCGTGGTTACGAGCCAGTGTACAGGCCTTGAAGACCTATTTTGGAGGAGTGCAAGTGAAGACCACGAGGGGCTTCACGGACCGTGAAGCCCTTGAAGAATCGTGGTGGCACTCGTGAAGATGCACGATAGATCAGTCCTACTTCGAGTAGGACTCTTTTTAGACACTTTATTTGAATTAATTAGGTCATTTTTGGTTTTTCTATCGATATATCTTGAACGGGCAACTAAGTTTCAAAGATTCTTAGCTTTGGTTTTGAATGATTAACATTGAATCAAGTTTCGAAGTTGGATGTTCGGTTTTGACTTATCAAGTGCTTATCGATTTTGCATATTTTCGTAAGTACTTTCTTATCATGTTTTCATTATATATTTCTGTGTGTTTACGTGAAATCATGAGTGGATAAATAAAACAACTGGGATTGTGGGATCTATGACGGAAATCTAAGTGTAACTTCGTAAGACGAGTAGAAGGCGATTTATATTTGCAAAGCATAATTTAGTTTTCGGTATTCATGTATTCTAGTGAGTGCACGCATTAGAGTTAGCCTGTATCTGTCATTTGTTCGAGAGAAAAGTGATAGTTGGGAAAAAGCTGAATTAACCTGATGAAATGGAGTCAAAATTCGAGTTCGAGAGAAGAGGATTTTAACACCATTATAAGCGAGAGTAAAACCCGCCAACACTCTAGGACCGAGAGGACTTGATTGAAGATTATATAACTAGACTGAGAAGTTTTAGATATACCTGATTCGCCTGTACTTTGCAGAGATGAATTGCCTAAAACTCATTTACGGAAGAACACTAGATGCAACGTTATGGGGAACACAGTCCTAGTTTGATTTAATTATCAAAACAATTTTAAAATCAACACTCTGTTAATTGTTAAACTGGATCTTATTTAACAACCTTGGTTATTAGAACTTTACAGCTAAATCCATTTTACATTCTGTAATTGTTTTCTCTAGGAAATAATAACAACATTTGGGTAAACGCGACAGTGAAACCATTTCTGTAAAGAAATTCTCTATGGGATCGACCTCAACTCACGTTGAGTTCTATAAATTGACTTCGACTGTTTATACTTCTTAATTGAGGTTTAAGTTTGGACGTATCAAATTTTGATGCCGCTGCTGGGGAATTTTAATTTAGAATTGTTTTACTAGCTTTTATTCAAAGCGTAGTTATATTTCCTACTTTTACGTCTTGTTCTTTGTCTGTGTCTCTTACAGGTGAGTTCTATTGTGTATGCCAAATACCAGAATTAAGGCAGCTCCATTGATTCCATGCGATCCAGAACTTCAGAAAATAATACGCAAAATGGTGAATGCACAAGAACTTAAGGATCAAAGGCAAAGATTAGGACTTGAGGCCTAGACCGCTACAAGAGGTGCCCAGCAACATGCTGTGAACAACCAGCCTAGGGCGGTGGAGGAAAATGTAAGAGTCGATGAGATAGTCCCTGCCCACGGCTAACCACTAGCTCCAAGGGGTCGAGCACAACAGCCATCTCAAGTGGTGTTCTAAGAGGATGACTTAGACTTGGACGAAGCTGGAGCCACATGAGCGATAGTGTTACCTGCACTACCTCCAGGTGTAAAATTTACAATCACCAACACTATGATTCAATTGATGGATTTGAAAGGTATGTTCAGGGGTGCAACTGGTGATGATACGAATCAACATTTGATAAACGTTGTGGCGATATGCAAATCGCAAGAAATTCCTGGGGTTAGTCAGACATCAATGAGATTGAGGCTGTTTCCATTGTCTCTCACTGGGGAGGCAAATAATTGGTTGAATGAGATGCCAGATGATTCAATCAGGACTTGGACTGAATTGAAGGAAGCTTTCCTGGAACGATTCTATCCTAAATCAAAAGAGCTGCAGATAAAGGATGAGATAAGTGCCCACAAACAGTTACCAGGAGAAGCGATGCATGACACTTGGTGGAGATTCAGCCAAAAACTTAAAAAGTTCCCGAACCATGATCTCACTAAGAGTCATCTGAAATAATCTTTCTATAGATCTTTAAATTATGTTACTAAACATGTTGCTGATGCACTGTGTGGAGGATCATTCATGAGGAAGCCATTTGCAGAAAGCATGAAGTGGTTGGATGAAGTGTCTTAGAATAACAGAGCATGGTACACCAGAGATGCTGATGTAGGAGATCTTGGGTTCACCTTCAAACTTTCAACTGAACAAAAGAAAAGAGAAGAAGAAAGGAATCAGGACATGGCTCACACAAGGACCCAGATAGATCTACTCACGGAGCATATTATTACAAATTCAGAAAAGGTAAATACTGTAGGACCCCCAAACAAGTATGAAGATCAGGATATTGACTTGGATGAGGAGGCCAAATACTTGGGAAATCAAGGTGGTTTCCGGAATTTTAACTCGGGAAACCAAGGATATAATTCTGGAAATACAGGTCGGAAATAATATAGAGAAGGGCAGTATGAAAGGCTTGCAGACAGAGATCAAGAAAACTGGCAGAACAGAGATGGTTACAGGAATGATCGCAGTGCTGTTTATGTGCCTCCAAGCAATAGAGACCGTGCAAGTGGTAGGTCCAGCAGGTCAAAGATGGAAGATATGTTGGCTAAGGTACTCCAAAAGGTTGAATCAACTGATTCAGGGGTGAAGGAGATGAAGGGTGATTTCTCAGGTATGAGTCAACTGGTAGACTCTCACACCACCTCCATCAAACAAATAGAGCAACAGTTGGGGTAACTTTCAATATCACTGAACCAGAGGAAGAATGGGTCACCAGCAAGTGATACTATTCAGAACCTAAGAAGGACGGACATTGCATGGCTATCACCACCAGAAATGGTAAGATTCTTAATGAACTAATTTTTGCAGGTACTGAGTATGAACAGGGCTTGGAGTGAACCGAAAGAGAGGAGGTTGAATCTGAAAAGGTAGATGATTTGGAAGATGATCAACCAATAGAGAAACCAGCAGGAGCAAAGGAAAAAAAGGTTGAGGTAACTATGCCTTTACAACCAATACCAAGACCACCTCCTCCGTTCCCTCAAAGGCTTACAAAGAAAGCTGAAGATGGGAAATTTGCTATGTTCATCACCATGATGAGATAGCTATCAGTGAACATACCATTCGTGGAAGCTCTGGAGCAGATGCCAGGATATGCTATGTTCAAGAAGGACTTGGTCACGAAGAAAAGAGTTCTAAGTTTTGATTTAACGGACAATATTCATCACTGCAGTGCTATTGCCACAAGATCTCTGGTACAAAACTAGGAGGATCCAGGTGCATTCACCATATTATGCACCATCAGATCATTTGAGTTTGCAAAGGCCCTGTGTGACTTAGGGGCAAATATAAATATGATGCCCCTGGCCATCTATAAGCAACTGGGGTTAGGAGTTCCAAAACCCACAACAATAAGGTTAATGATGGCAGATAGATCGGTGAAGCGACCTGTGGGCATCTTATGTGACGTGCTAGTAAAGGTGGACACTTTTATCTTTTCGGTAGACTTCGTGATTTTGGATTGTGAAGTGGATTTTGAGGTTCCCATAATCTTGGGAATACCATTTCTGGCCATAAGACGAGCATTGGTTGATGTTGAGAGTGGAGAACTAAAATTCAGACTCAACAAGGAAGAGGTAAAGTTTAAAAATTACAGGTCAATAAAGTAGCCGCAAGACATGAATGTGTTGTCTGCAATAGAGGTCTTTTAGTAAGGAGAGATGGGAGCAACTATTGAGGAAAGGCTTGCTGTTGAAACATTAGCAGCCGTGTTGATGAACTTCGAAGCGGATTACCGGACTGATTATGTGGAGACTGTGAATGCCTTACAGGGTATGGGAGCACACTCTTATGCTCCAAATAAACTGGACTTGGATTTGAAAAATAGGCCAAGTCCTCCAGCAAAACCATCTATTGAGGTGCCGTCTGTGCTTGAACTGAAACAATTACCCAGTCACCTGAGGTATGTATTTTTGGGTACGAACAACACTTTGCATGTGATCTTGGCTGAAAATTTGAATGACGAACAGGTACAAGCTATGATTAAGGTGCTGATAAGGTATAAAAGAGCAATTGGGTGGACCATTGCTGACATCATTAGGAAACCTCCGGGTATATGCACTCATAAGATCCAACTTGAGGAGGACTGCAGCCCAAGCACTGAGCACCAGAGGAGGTTAAAATCCACCAATGAAAGAGGTGGTCAAAAAGGAGATCATCAAGTGGTTGGATACGGGGGTTGTGTACCCCATTTCTGACAGTCATTTGGTGAGTCCAGTGCAATGTGTGCCCAAAAAGGGTGGCATGACAGTGGTTACCAATGCGAAGAATGAGTTAATCCCGCAGAGACTAGTCACTGGATGGAGAGTGTGCATGGACTACAAAAAGCTTAACAAGTGGACCTTGAAGGATCACTTCCCAATGCCCTTCATGGACCATATTCTTGACAGGTTGGCTGGAAAAGGGTGGTACTGTTTTTTAGATGGATACTGTGGGTACAACCAGATATCAATTGCTCCTGAAGATCAGGAAAATACCACTTTTACATGTACTTATGGCACCTTTGCTTTTAAATGCATGCCATTTAGACTATGTAATGCACCAACAACTTTTCAGAGGTGTATGGTGTCCATCTTCTCGTACATAGTAGAGGATACTTTGGAGGTATTCATGGATGACTTTTTAGTGGTAGGTGATACGTTTGATGACTGTTTGTTCAATATTAGCAGGGCTTTACAGAGATGCGAGGAGGCCAATCTAGTGCTGAACTGGGAGAAGTGCCATTTCATGGTCAAGGAAGGTATAGTCCTAGGTCACAAGGTGTCGCAAAAGGGATTAGAGGTAGACAAAGCCAAAATTGAGGTGATTGAAAAGTTGCCTCCACCTATTTGTGTGAAAGGTATTTGAAGTTTTTAGGACATGCCAGATTTTATAGGCGTTTCATCAAGGACTTCTCGAAAATTGCACATCACTTGTGCAAGGTTTTGGAGAAGGAGGTGAAATTTGCTTTTGATGAGGCATGCCTAAAAGCCTTTGAATGCATGAAGGAGAAGCTGATTTCTGCCCCAGTGATCATTGGCCCAGATTGGGTTGAAGCATTTGAGGTAATGTGCGATGCTAGTGGTACTGGCTTAGGAGTTGTGTTGGGGCAGAAGCGCAACAAGATCTTTCATCCGATCTACTATGCTAGTAAGTCACTAAGTGGAGCACATCGAAACTACACAGTCACTGAAAAGGAACTACTGTCTGTGGTATATGCCTTTGAGAAATTCAGGGCCTACTTGCTGGATACTAGGGTGATAGTCCACACGGATCATGCAGCTCTGAGATATCTCATGACAAAGAAAGATGCAAAGACAAGTTTGAACAGATGGGTGTTGCTGCTTTAGGAGTTTCACTTTGAGGTCAAGGATAGGAGAGGTTGTGAAAACCAGGTGGCTGATCACCTGTCTAGGTTGGATGCTGAAAAAAGAGAGGAACTTGAGCTAGAAATCAATGACTCTTTCCCGGATGAGCAGGTATTAGCTACAACTCTTGATCTCATTCCTTGGTTTTCTGACTTTGCTAAATTTCTTGTTAGTGACTTGATACCTGAGGGGCTGACGTTTTAGCAAAGGAAGACATTCCTGCATGATGTGGGTAAGTATTTTTGGGATGAACCCTATTTGCACAGGGTGTGTGCTGATAATATCATCAGGCGATGCATCCCTGAGGCTGAGATGCTGCATATTTTAAAAGCCTGTCACTCCTCTCCAATGGGTGGCCATCATGGAGGTGCTCAGACAGCACACAAGGTACTTCAGAGTGGGTACTACTGGCCTACAATTCATCAGGATGCAATGGATATTGTGAAGAGTTGTGATGTATGCCAGCGGCAAGGAGCCATTTCTCGGTGCCACGAGCTACCAATGACACCCATTCTGGAAGTGGAGCTATTTGATGTGTGGGGAGTTGATTTCATGGGCCCATATTTGAGTTCCTATAGGCAAAAGTATATACTTGTGGCAGTGGACTATGTGTCCAAATGGGCTGAGTCAGTTGCTCTGCTTGAGAATGATGGAAAAAGTGTTGTTGGGTTTCTGAAGAAGAATATCTTCTCATGGTTTGGCACACCCAGAGCTATTATCAGTGATGGCGGTTCCCATTTTTGCAATAAGGTATTCAGTGCTCTTCTAGCTAAATATGGGGTTAAACAGCACAAGGTGGAAACACCTTATCACCCGCAGACCAGTGGCCAAGTAGAGGTTTCAAATAGGGAAATAAAGGCTATCCTGGCAAAAACAGTGAATGCCAACATGACAGATTGGGCAAGAAAGTTAGATGATGTTCTATGGGCATATCAGACAGCTTTCAAGATGCCTATTGGTATGTCTCCATATCAATTGGTGTTTGGTAAGACATGTCATTTGCCAGTTGAGCTTGAGCATAAGGCACTCTGGGCTTTGAAGAAGCTGAACCTTAGTTGGAGTGAAACTGTAAACCTGAGACTGGATCAGATCAATGAGATAGATGAGTTCCGCTTGAGAGCATATGAGAGGTCTGCACTGTACAAGGAGATGATGAAGCTGTATCATGATAAGCATATTGAGAAAAGAACCTTCACTCCTGGTGACTTGGTGTTACTTTTCAACTCCAGATTTCGTCTGTTTCCTGGGAAGTTGAGATCCAAATGGTCTGGGCCTTTTAAGGTAACTAAGGTATTTTAGTCGGTGCTATTGAGCTGGAAAATGAAAAGGGTGAGAGGTTCAGGGCCAATGGTCAATGAATCAAGGCATACTTGGGTGTTCCAAAAGAAGTGAAAATAGTGGAGGAATGTAAGCTTGATAAAGTCTGAGTAATCAAGTAACCTGCGTAGCGCCGTGACGTTAAATTGTGCGCTGCTTGGGAGGCAACCCAAGACTGTAATTGTAATAGGTAAGTTATATTTTATTATTTTTCTTTATTTTTATAGAGTCACTGGGTGTTGATCTGTGCAGGAAGGATTTGAATAAAGAAGTGCAGTACTGGGTGTTGACAACTCTTCACGGGTGGTCTCACGGGCCGTGGTGCCCTTCATGGGCAACCTTACGGCCCTTCATCCTCAATAACAGCCTAAGGAGGCTACTGGAATTTTCCATAAATTGGTTCACGAAAGGGTTTATGGTCCGTCAAGCCTTGTACGGACCGTCTAGCCTCTCGTGAACCTCAGGTATGTCTACACTCTCCCAAGTCATGTTCACGGACGCCTCTACAAACCGTGGTGCCCATCACGGGCACCTTCACGGTCCGTCGTCCGCAACCCAGCAGTGCTGAAACCCGACCCGTGCTTGAACCAAAGTTGAAATGAAACGTATATTTACATCCTAAAGAGCTAAAGGTCGGCTTTTCTTCTCTTTCTCTCTTCCATAACGGTTATCAAATGCATAAAAAGGTTATTCAACATCCATAAGCTCTAATTTCATCAAAGAATTTGAAAGCCTAGTTCTAAGGATCAAGAAATTGAAGCAACAAGGCTTAGTTCTCTCTTGTGGGCAGTAATTTGACTCTAAATTCAAAGTAAGTTTCTCTAAAACTTGTTATAAGTTTGATCTTATCGAAAAACAAGTTAGATTTACTTTGATTTAGTCGAATTTACCATGATTATGTGATGACTATCATTATTGATATTAAATTGTTGTGGGTTGGTTCAAATTGGGTGAGTTTGGTTCTTGTGGGTTATGGGTATGATCAAATTTGCGAAAAATTAGTGTTGACGGGTGACGTTAGTATGAAGTTGAGTCCAAAGGGGTTCAAAACATGTATGCCTTAGTGAATTCTGAAAATATAATTGTTGAAAGTGCGAGATTACATTCATGTGCATGTGGGTATGTTCATATTAGGTATAAATTGTTCTTGATTGAATGGAAATTGATAAATATGTGAAGTGTAAGTTCACGATGGGGTTCACAGACCGTGAGATCCACCATGGGCCGTGAAACCAGT
The DNA here is from genome assembly GCA_029582245.1 of Solanum etuberosum. Taxonomy (NCBI): domain Eukaryota; kingdom Viridiplantae; phylum Streptophyta; class Magnoliopsida; order Solanales; family Solanaceae; genus Solanum; species Solanum etuberosum. The sequence goes on from JAJONR010007901.1 coordinate 17,461, forward strand.
CGTGGTCCACACTTAGCATATGAAATTCAGATTGTCTACTTTCACGAGGTCCTTCACGCATCGTGGTTCACTCCACGGGCCGTGAATCCCTCCGTGAAAGCTAACCAGTGTGGCCTGTGTCTGCACCTAAGGTTAAGTTGTGTTCACGATAGCCTTCACGAACCGTGGTGGCTACCACGTCCCGTGTAGACCCCCGTAAAAAATATTCTGCTCATTTGATTCTGTTTTATATTTCCATTCTGTGGCCCTTCCCAATGATAGATTGGGTGACGGCTTTCTTAAGACAAGGCGTCACGTTGTAAGTACACATGGGAAGTCTGAGTACCCGATGGTGTGTCATTTTACTTATTTGATTTCTAATTTGTTTATGCTTAGATTTTTTTGTAGGTACCATGGATCCCCGAAGAAAGTCCACCGCCCCACCTTCCTCACCAACTGCTTCTCAATCAGAAGGTGATAATGCTATAGAGTCTAGTAGTTCTGAGGTTCAAATAAATACAACCATTGAGGACCACCCACCTCAAACTACTAGATCCCATACAGCGAGGGCAATTATGTAGAACAGTCCTCCCCAGTTTGAAGAGAGAGGTAGTAGTTTCGGTAGCGGTGAGAAATCAGGTGGTCAGTCTGATAATGGTTCGGGTAGCCAGTCTGATAATGGTTCGGGAGGTAGTGCAGAGTCTGCAAGAGGTTCTTAGGAAAATGCAACCACACCTCCACCTGCAGTAGACACAGAAGCTGAAGCTCGAGCACAAGAAGAGGTAGGTGGTGTAGAAGAGGATGAAGAGATTACCACTGATGATACCATGGTCCAATATGTTCACATCCATGAATTTGATCCTGAAGGGAGACATCAGCTGATTGACTGTTTCCGTTCTATGTGGACTGTGAACAGGTCTGAAGATTTCTTTAATAATGGAATTGTGCCCAAGTCTGGCGACTTTAAGAAGAGACCAATCATGCCTAAGACCAGAGTGGTGGTGTCTGATATCAAATCATTCTCGTACATTTAAAGGATATTTCAGCTTCATCAGTTTGACTGGATGAACAACGCACCTGGAGAATTTTCTAGCCACCTGACCAGAGAGTTTTATGCTTCTTATGCAGCCACATTGATGAACTTTGCTGCAGAAACTGAGACTACTAAACGGGGGCAGAAGGACATTGCCAGTACCTGGGGACCACTAAACTCAATTATGGTTCGGGGAACATCTGTGGATATCTCCGAGGCGACTATCAACAGGATGCTGCATGGCCTAGAATACACAGCACCAACTTCACTTGGCCTTTTTGAGGGAAAAAATCATGCTGTGACTAGTGAAACTGAGATGGAGGTTCAGAGTTCTCGAGAGCGGGTCCTGCGCTGGATTGCAAGGCAAATTGCCTCAGAGGGGGAGAATGCAGCTTGGGTTACAGGAACGCTGGTACACATCACTAAAGCTTCACTGTCTTTTCCAGCCAAGGTCTTGTGGGCTATTGTCCGTGCACAGTTGCGGCCTACTGGTAATGATAACATCTTGTCTCCCTCACTGGCATCCTTGGTAGCTTGCCTCATGGCTGGTTACCCAGCCAATGTGGGTAGGATCATAGCTACAGAAATGCAGGACAGGGCAATAAATGAGGGAGACAGGGTAGTGGACAGATGGAGTGAGGCATTCAGGCTCACCCAGGCATCCAAAATCAAAGATGTTGCTAACCATCTCTTTGGTGCGAAATCCAGAGTTGTGGGTTCATTGGCAGTTTTTCCTCACATACCAATTGACATTCCATATGCGGATAGAGGGCCCGAGCAAGGAGAATCATCATAGCCATCTACAGAGGCACCACTGCTAGCTTCAGTCTCACAGGCTCCAGGTACATTTGTCACTATTCCTACTCTATTCCTTGAGAAATTGGTTGTAGATCAGCGACAAACCAGGACCTTGGTCGACCAAATTGTACGTTGGATGCCCCATCTTATAGAGCGCAATGTGTTAGTTGCGGAGAAGAGAATAAAAAATGAGATGCGGAAGGAGCTGGTTGTGTTAAAAGATAGGATGGATGGCTTGGTGGTCCATGTCCAAGATCAGTTGCAGGCTGCAGGTTCAGTCGATACTGACGATTTCAAGACGCAGTTGGCTGAGATGCGAGCTCAAGTTGATAAACTGGCTGAGAAGCCGGTACATGTGCCCACTTCGGTCATGCCAGAGTCCTTGATGAACTTGTTCAGTGAGCCGCCTACCACTCAAACCTTGATGACTTCTGGGGTGAACTACCCAAGAGCGAATCTGGCAAGAGAAAACACAAAGCAGGAGAGTCTGATGAGGAGCTACCGGCTGACCTGTCCAAAGAGGAAAGAAGACAACACAAGAAAGCCCGTAAGGCATCACGGAAGAAGGCAAGAGAAGAATAAGCACTTAAGCAACAACAGCGAGATGCGGTGTTAGCTGGCGCTTCTGGTAGCGGAGTACCTATCCCAGTTAGTGGTATCCAGCCTGATCCAGAGCTGGATTCTGAGAGTGCTCTCGTTGATAAGGGTGCCAATGCTGACCTGACTCCCGGCGCCTAGTGCGCCGTAGGTATGAACCCTCATCACAGCCTTGTATTGTTTTTCTTTATTGACTTTGAGGGCAAAGTCCTTTTGTTTGGGGAAGGGGTGGTGAGCAACCTGCCATTTTAGCTGTTAGAATGAATGGAGGTTGACTCTGTGTTTATCTGATAAATTGTTTTTGTGTTGTGAAGTGTTTTGGAGTTTTTGTAAGGTTTTTGTGCGTTGGGTTGTGCAACAACTAGTCTGTTTGTAATGATGACCTTGATCTGAAATTTGACTGTTAGGATCTTTAAATGACATCTTATGTACTGACATGTTGAACATTGCTAGTATGGAAAATAAGTTGGTGAACTAATAAACTGGAAAATGTAGTCCTGTGTCATGTGCGTGTGAGGTTTGATTGAAGTTTAACGCTAGGAGCAGAAACTAGAACTTGCCCGAGTAGTCTTGCTTAAATTTGAGAATAACTGGATAGGAAAGGATCAGTAGGCCATTTTTGCTAAGCCATTGAAAAGCCAAAAACAAAACAATCAAATAAAAAACATATCACTTGAACCCGATGTGAGCCTGAAAACCAAGTTTGTTCTTACTCATTAAATATCATATCCTTGGGTCTCCGAAGATACGATGTCACAACTCAGGCAAAAATCCTAAGTTGAGGGTGATTACAACCCGAGCAGAAAGGAAAAGTGAAAAAGAAGGTTCACTCAATTAGCTGAAAGCACAAAATGTGCAACAAAAAAAAAGGAAAAAAATGAAAAGAAAAAGAAAATAATGGCTGCTGGGATGTACTGAAATGAAGAAAAAGAGGGAATCCCTCAGAAAGAGTTGTGTGCAAATGAAACGTTGGAGAACCAAGGAACTAGTCACTCACAAACCCAAATATCCATTCCCTAGCCTGAGCCTATGTTACAAGCCGATAAAGTCCTACAGTGATCCTATTCCAGGTGTTTGAAAGATAGAGCGTAGAAAGCAAGGGCAAGCCTATGGTCTTTTGTTGTTAGTGTTAGAAGTTCTTTGAGAGTGCGAGCGTAGAACTTAATCCCAATTATCATGAGTGAGGGACTTCTTTGGTGTGAGGACACAGTGATTGCATTTGATAGTTAAAATTGTGTCAGCTGATAGTACACATGCATAAGCATGGTCGACTATGAGTAATGAGATATCATATATTGATCCTTGCATGTTAGATTGACGGTTTTGGATACCAATTGTGTTTGAGATGGTTGCTGCATAGTTTCAAAAGTGTTTGAATGTTTGAGTACTAAATGTTTTGTTTTTCTCATCACTTGAGGACAAGTAATGGTTCTAAGTTGAGGGTGTTGATGTGCCGTGAAATATTGGCCGATTTGATGCTCAAAACTAATGATTAATACTAGAATCGAGTGTATTTTTGTAAGCTTTGATGTGTTTGTTGAATGTTTAAACAGTTTCTCACCTGTGTGGAAAAATAGAAAAAAAAACAGAAGATGAGTGTGATCAAGTGAAGACCACGAGCACCTAGACGGGCTGTGGTCCTTGTCACGAACCGTGGTGCCAATCGTGATGCATTTCCAGTGTGAAGGCTTGGAGGAGCTGAAATACAATTTGGCCCAAGTAGGGATCACGAACACCTAGACGAACCGTGGTCCTCACAACGATCCGTGGAAGTGCTCGTGAAGATGATCTAGTGAATGGGTATTAAAAAGCTGAAGATGGAATTGGTTAAGTGAAGACCACAGACACCTATACAGACCGTGGTAATTGCCACGAGTCGTGGTGGTGTCCCTGGTGACGAGCCAGTGTACAGGCCTTGAAGAACCAATTTTTAAGGATTGCAAGTGAAGACCACGAGGGGCTTCACGGACCGTGAAGCCCTTGACGAACCGTGGTGGCACTCGTGAAGATATGCGACAGATCAGTCCTACTTCGAGTATGACTCTTTTTAGACACTTTATTTAAATTAATTAGGTCATTTTTGGTTTTTATCTCGATATATCTGGAATGGGCGACTAAGTTTCAAAGATTCTTAGCTTTGGTTTTGAACGATTAAAATTGAATCAAGTTTCGAAGTTGGATGTTCAGTTTTGACTTATCAAGTGCTTATCGGTTTTGCATATTTTTGTAAGTACTTTCTTATCATGTTTTCATTATATATTTCTGTGTGTTTACGTGAAATCATGAGTGGCTAAATAAAACAACTGGGATTGTGGGATCTATGACGGAAATCTAAGTGTAACTTCGTAAGACGAGTAGAAGGCAAATTATATTTACAAAGCATAATTTAGTTTTCAGTATTAATGTATTGTAATGAGTGCACACATTAGAGTTAGCCTGTATCTGTCATTTGTTAGAGAGAAAAGTGATAGTTGGGAAAAAGCTGAATTAACCTGATGAAATGGAGTCAAAATTTGAGTTCGAGAGAAGAGGATTTTATCACCATTATAAGCGAGAGAAAAACTTGCTAACACTCTAGGACCGAGATTACTTGAGTGAAGATTATCTAACTAGACTGAGAAGTGTTAGATATATCTGATTCGCCTGTAGTTTGCAGAGATGAATTGCCTAAAACTCATTTACGGAAGAACACTAGATGCAACGTTATGGGGAACACAATCCTAGTTTCATTTAATTATCAAAACAATTTTAAAATCAACACTTTGTTAATTGTTAAACCGGATCTTATTTAACAACCTTGGTTATTAGAACTTTACAGCTAAACCCATTTTACATTCTGTAATTGTTTTCTCTAGGAAATAATAACAACATTTGGGTAAACGCGATAGTGAAACCATTTCTGTAAAGAAATTCTCTGTGGGATCAACCTCAACTTACGTTGAGTTCTATAAATTGACTTCGACCGTTTATACTTCTTAATTGAGGTGTAAGTTTGAACGTATCAAAGACTCTACTAGACTCATTTTGGTACAATTAGATCAACAAACCTGGCTCTGATACCAACTTTGTCACGACCCAGACCATCGTGATAGGCGCCCACACTAACCCTCCGGTGGGAGAACCATTATTACAACCCGACTAAGAAATTTAATGATAAAATAAGCATTTAAAGATATGGAAGAAGATTTAAATGACTAAATAAATATGGAGTTCCCATAAACTCCAAAGGTCCAACAAACAACTATCCCGGAAATTTAACCCCTAGAACTGAAAGTCATTGTACCAAAACTCTGTTAACCAACAAGTCTAAGAAAAGGGGTGCAACCTCGAAACTAACATAAGAAAAAGTCTAACTAAACAGTCTGAGTCTGAAAAGAATCGACTAAACAAGGAAGGATCTATGGGAGCCTGAAAGAACTGGCTCACCCTCAAATCTGGTCTTCGTTCAATGATTCCCTAGCTGAGGTCTATCAGTAGCCGCCTGAAGATGCCCTGTTCTCAACAAAGAACGAGCAAGGGAAGTATCAGTACACAAACCACAGTCTACTGTTAGAAATACACGACTACTCCAGTAAGCGAAACATAGGCAAGCAATTAAAACTCACTAAACACACATATACAGAATGCATAACTCAGTTATCATTTTAGGAGCAATATACAATTTCCCAATATCAATGACAAATAGATATGAATGTAATAATCACAAGTGGTCCTCTCATGGAACCCACACCCAAACTGTTAGTGTGTTAGAACGTGACACCCGATCCAATATACGTGTGTCAAAATGTGACACCCGATCCAATATATGTATCGGAACGTGACACCTGATCCAATATATGTGTGTCGGAACGTGACATTCGATCCAATATATGTGTCGAAACGTGACACCCGATCTAGTCAGCACAGTCACAATCACAATCACACCCATAATGAACATTACTCATAGTCATACAATCAAGTATTAGGTTCATGGCATGTAATTTTTCATACATAATTATTTCATTAGATTCGGTTCACATTTCCTTAATCAAATACACGCATGCATACAAAGAAGCAAATAACTAGCATATATCACACAAATAGGAAATCGAACCATCATCTACCTCAAAATCAAGCTTGAATCCTCCTAAGACATTTGAGCCTTCCCTTTCCGAATTCTTTCACCTTGTTCTTGGTCTAAAACAGTTAAATAATGCAAGGATCAATAAACAAGGCCTAATTTACCCTTACCCGGATAATAATCAAACTATCAATCCAAGGCCAAACCCAAGATCCTAATGTTCAATTAGGGATTTTCCGACCATTAAATTCAGGCCAAAACCCTCCCCCAACGATCATTACCCAAGATTCTAATTTCTAAGAATCGAATTACGGATTAGGAGAGTAATAATCTTACCTTTAATGCTAGAAATTGTGAGAATATGTCAAGAACTGCTCTGGGTTGTCTCTTAGCTCTCAAGAATGAGGTTTTGCAGAAAATAATAATTTTGGGGTTTTTTCCCTACTTAATTTGCGACTGGCCCACCACGGGGGACCCCATCCCACCACAGCACCCCCCCTAGCAGGATTAATCCCACCCCCGTGTCTTGCAGGGAGACAGAAGCTCAGAATTTGAGTTCCAAGCTTCCATTTCGTAACACACCTTAGACCCTTGACATTCAGAAACTACCCTTTCACACCAAGATCAGTTTCGGGAGTTCTACTCGCCCGAATTCGATTCTGTAAAGCCGTACAGACTTCTTAACGTCTTGGCTATCCACTCATGTGATACAATCCATAATTAAACCCTCCGTATATTACCAGATTTCCCTAGACCTCACCTGATTCAGATTTCGTCCAAGTCTGGCCTAGGCTAGAAATTTCCAAGTCACTACTCAAAAGTTTAATGGTCCAAATTCTTTCCCCATTGAATTTCCATAACGACGGGAACATGTCATTACTTTAAGTATATTCTAATTGCATTTTTCTTTTTTTTTATGAAGATTATATTTGTATACATCTATATGTTTCATCTATTTTCATACAGTTTCGATTGAAGATTTTTTCCATTACAATGACGGAAATCAGTTTCAGATAATCTTTCTCTGTGTATTTGTGTCATTCAATTTCTACAGTTTCAATTAGGATTAACCAAAAAGAACTCCAAAACTTTTTACTCTAATGGTAGACCATAAGAGGCTAACAAGAGGTATACTGTAATGGCAGACCAAACAAAGCACCATCTTTTTCTTTGTATTTGTATTCATTTGTATTTTGAATCAAAACACTGTTTGTTCTAAATTTGTATTCAACTGTATTTTGTATTCAAATGTAAATATAAAATGAATTTAAATATTTGTATATACATATATATATATATATATATATATATATATATTTAAATGTATTCATTAGTATTTATATTCAAATGTAAGTACTAAATACATTATAAATGAAAGCAAATTAATAGTTATATAATTGTATTTCTCTATATTCGTATTCAAATATTAGTATCAAATACATTATAAATGAAAGCTTATTGATAGTCATAAATTTAAATTCATTTGTATCTATATTCAAATATAGATTTCAAATTCAATATAAATGAAGTCTATTTAACTATTATATTATTGTATTCAGGTGTGTTTGTATTCAAGTGCAAGTATAAAATACAATATAACAGAAGACTAGTCGACTGTTACATAATTGTATTCATATGTATTTGTATACTATTTTCATCTACATGTCCTTTATATGTATAATAATAATATTGAGATATATTTTTTCAACATACAAGTGTTCTCGTTTTTCATTTTTTTGTACAGAATTTGTGTCTTTGGTTTTAATTTTTTGAATTTTCAAAATAAACAATGTTAGACTGTCAATTTAGACTACATATTCAAACTGGCAGATTTTTAGGAGTGATTTTAGTTATTTAACATATCTAAAAATATCTTATTTAGTGCATTATAATTATAAATGTATCATTGTATAATTTTATTTAATTAAAATACAGCTAAATAGAGACATAAACAATAGTCATTTTTGGTAAATAACTTACTTGTAGCTATTGAACTTTAATAACCCTATAACTATAGTCATTTTTGTAAGTTGCTCTATTATTTATGCCCCCTTTTGTTTTGTCTTCAGTTACTAAACAATGGTTAATTTGTTATCATAATTTAATTTAGTCCTCGATTATGTGGATTTAATTCTCCTCCTTTTATTTTGACATAATGCTTTTCGTTTGCTTTATTGTACAAGCTTTTCATATCATTGATTTCCACTTCCTCTATTTTCCTTAGCATGAACTGTCTATTGAGTAGAGCCGTCAATATAGGGTAGGCCCGTTGGACCGGCTTGGCCTAATCCGTGATTTGATAGGGCTGGGCTATGATTTTTGAAGCCCATTTAAGAAAAGAAATTCTTAGCCCGGCCTGAATAAGCCTACCGATTTGTGGGGCTTGAGAAATATGGATAGGGCCGGCCCGTGGGCCAAATAAAAATTAATTAAAAAATAAAAATAAAATAGAGTATTACAAATAACAAGACTCTAAACTCAAAATATGTTTAAAGTTTGAAATATTACAATTTAAATAAAAATTATGTTTATAAAATATGTACTAAATAAAATAAAAATTTCCTAAAATTTCTAGGGAATCACTACATAGGTCGTAGCCTATGGAATATTGTCATAGGTTTTGTGTTTTGTTATGTTAATTGGAAAATAATTAAGTTAATATTTCTATTTAGCTATTCATGCTTTTACTTGAAATCAAACTTAATAAATATTATAAAGATAATTTTATTTGTGGATTTGATTAACAAGTAGTAACACTAACACCATGCAATATTGTTTTGTCGATATTTATGATAATATTTTTTTAAAAATATAAAAAAATATACTTGTAAGAAAAGAGGGCTGACCCGGCAAAGCCCGTAGCCCACGTACTTGTGCGTTGAGCCGACCATTTTTCGGCCCACACAAAAAATGGGCTAGCCCGTCAAATTTTAAAGCTTGTATGAGTTAGCCCGGATGGGGTGGGCCAAAAAAATATTGACAACTCTAGTATTGAGTGGGTTCAATGGACCCTCTTCCCCTTCCGACATTTTCTGCAAAGCCCAACATCCCTTATTGATCAAGTCGTCCCAATTACAAGTTCAAGGAGACTGATATACAAAGCATAGGAGGATGATATACAAGCGAAACAAAAGAAAATATACAGGAAATAGAGTTGATATACACTGATACACAACAATATACATTGTGATATAGTTGATAAACATAGTGAAAATGGGCCCAAAAACCTTTAAAAGTGCAGCAACAGATTTTGATATAATTGGGCCAAAAGCCCATCTATTTTGATAGCTATTTTGATAGTTTTAGGACAGGGACAAAATGGGCAAAGGCCCAAAATGAGAAATTAGGCTCAAGTGCTGGCCCTGGTGGACAAAAACCAAATTTGGACCCAAATTTCTCTCTTTATTATATTGTTTAATTTATTTAATTATTATTTGCTTATTTGTTTATTAATGTTAAGGTTAACTTAATTCACCATTCCCCAAAAGATAGCTATTTTTGCATTAGTTATTTATAATACATTATTTTTTAGAATAAATAAGTAACTGCTGGTCTTTTCAATTGATTTTTTGGAAGTTTGTTTACTTAGTCATATTTGAAACAAAAAATGTTCTTTTCTTTAAAAATTATAAAAGGTTGTTTATTTCCTGAAATAAATAAGCATGCCTATTTCCTTAAAGTTTTTAGCCAAATATTTTAAATTATCGGACAACTGCGTGTTAGCGGACACTTCAAATCCGTTTTAAACCCTTCTTGAAATGTTTATGTGAACCCCGAGCCCCCTTTGATATTTCAATAGATTATCTGTTTTAAATCTTCTGAAATTTCACTTGATTTTTCTTTAAAAATTAAGTAGCGACTCTTTTTTTCTTAAATAACTAATAAAGCTAAAACACCAGTCTTCGACTAGCTGATGCTGAGACAGTTGCAAAAGCATTTCCTCAGGTACTGGTTTATAAACCTTTTCTCTTCAAAACCATGTTGCTTCCCTCATATTCATCCGCTGAATGTATTTCGCAGTGCTCTGGTTCCCTCACTATTATATGCCCAAGGAAGATTCAAAAATTACGAGCAATATATAATGCGGCAATATGGACAGTTTTTCATTGAGCTTTCCCCTTATTTTAAGAGTCAAAAACTGTTGACACTATGTTGAAGTAATTACTATTTCCATGTCTATTCAAACTCCCGTAGGATTAATTGTGTCACCCTCTTTTCAATTAAAGAGTTGCTAAATTTGGGACTCATCTATAATCGTTCAATGTTGAAGATTCAGACAGTAGAGTAATAGTACCATATAGTTTTCTTATCTTTCTATGAGCGCACATAGTCTTAAATTGCATGTAATATTGTTAGAGGAACTCTCCTTTTAATTTTTCTACTTGGGTGGTTAAGGATAGCAAATCCCAATTTTGGATAGCAATTGTTCAAAACTATGGATTTAGGATGGTAAGTCTGAATTTGATAGTAGTGGCGAAGTCAGGAATTTATACCAAGGGGATTCAATTAAAAAATAAAATGGCACTCTGGGATTTGAACGTTTGTTGCGACCTCACTAAACATTTTCCTTATCGAGGGGATTCTACATATTATATATAACCAAACAAAATCGTTATTGTCCTATATACATAGTACATTTTTTCAACAGAGTGGATTAAGTTACTCCACCACTATTTATCAGTCTACATGCCGTTATCATTTGTTATTGTTGTTGTAAATAAAGAAAGGTGATATATGGTGAAGTTTATGGTCAAAATTATTTCAATCTCATTGTGCTTGTTTATCATAAATAAAGATTTAACCAGTGCTCCAGAAAGTAGGCTCCTGCAAACTTTGTTGCCAATTTAAAGTTGTCACCATTGAGAAAATGATGCTTCCCTTTAGGATCCAAATATTGAGAATGCAAAACACCCCATAGGAATAGAGAAACTTCTAGCTGCATCATGGGGAACTGGTATAAGTATCTTTAGATGTTGCGAAAGCTTTTAGAGAATTTTGGATAAGTTATTGGTTTCTCTATTGATATCTTGAACTTCCCCTTGCTAAAAACATACTAAGTCATGAATTATGTCTTTAAATCCTTTCATCACTCAGAAGAATAAACTTAAATCCTGCTGACTTGGCATGCAAATGCTAACCTTGATAACTTTTGGTGATGGTGATAACCTGCAGACTTGTCTTGTTACAGGGAAAAATGTGATCGACAAGAAGCCTATGTTGTATCAACTTACCCGCCCGTTGATACGTCTAATAATCCAAATTTTCTTGTATCAATTTTGGAAAATTTTAGCGTGGCCTGTGTTGCTTTCAGCCACACTGAAATGGAACGTTTGGCGCCAAACCAGACCCGGGTTGAAATGGATATGTTTTCTGTGCCTTCAGTTTCTTGTCCAACATCAACTTCTAATCCATCAGGTCAAGCAAATTCTGGAACTCTCTCTTGCATACATGCCTGGTATGAAGGTTTCTCTAGATAGTGTTATAGATAGAGAAGTACCCTCTAGAAGAGAAGTACCCTCATGATATATTTTAGATATTGTGCTTTTTCTGTTGAAAGAAGATTATTTTGTGAATATAAAATGAGAAGTACCCTCTAGAGGAGAAGTCCATAGTTAAATGAATGAAGGAATGAACGAAAGGGAGCGATTGACAATAACTTCTGTATTGCATCTGCAAGTTTGGTCGGATCAAGCTGTGAAATAGACCAACCATTTGACACAATAGTGAAGTTAGAAATACCTCATCATATCTCACATATATAGAAGAATTATATTAGCCGAATATTTTCTTCTTGGGTGGTCAACCCATCAGGAGAGGGGCGGCTCAGTACTATATGTGTCCTAAAGTGAAAGGCAAACGAGAGGCCTTATTTTTTAAAATAAATAAATAAATATTTTTTAAAATTAAAATCTATTTTTCTAGCTTTATGAGATGAAAAGTTATGAATAACTGTTCTTTGATTAATTTCTTCTAATAATTCTTTTTCAATTGATAAAATACCTAATCCATTTAATCTCTCTTGAGACATTGTTGATCTTAAGTATGATTTTATGAACTTTAACTTCGAAAAACTTTCTTCAGCTGAGGCAACTGTTAACATTATTCTATAAGCCACGTAAGCATTCAGAATAGACTCTAATTTTTTTATTTGATTGAGGATATCGATTAGAGTATTATCATCTACTTGTAGTATTTCTCTTAACACTTTCAATTCAGAAAATAAGTCTAACCCATCAATATTTGAGTGACTATTATATTTTTATAAACATTCAAGGCTAAGACAATGTTTTCCCAAAATCTCATCATTTAGTGATCTCAATTTTATACCATTAAATAAAAAACCAAAAATATTTTCATTAGTTTCGAATTATTCAAATCCATTTTGAAATGAATAGATGACTTGGTCTACTGTATATAAAAAAGTAATCAGTTTTAAAAGATTCTTCTGTGATTTCATTACCAACGTTCTCATTTGTTTCTTTCTATATACTACACGTTTTTCACGAAATTTAGGTTCTTTATTGATCTCAGATGCAATTTCTTTAGCAGAAGTCGTAGCAGTTACAAATCCTTCTTTTCTATGTTTTTTGAAAAATGAAATCAAGCTTCTTAGTTGATCTATGACAATGTCAATATGCATATCTTTTGATTGTAACGATTTACTAACCGAGTTAACCGCACATGATATATCATACCAAATAGTAATACCCAATATTAACACAAAATTTTCAAATTCATATGTTGCTAAATAATTAGCTTCACTTTTTGGTTTTTGGATCCTCAATAACTTCTACCAATTTCAATAAAGCATCTTTGATTTGCATAGCTTGAAAAATATATTGCTTTAATACTTTCAATACGACTTTCTCGCGTGTTTGTGATAATGATTTAAGAGTTAGATTGGGCATCATTATCTTTTAAAAATTTTCATCGTTTAGTGGAAGAAGAAAATAGTGAATATATATGTTGTACAACTCCAAAAATTGAAATAACTTTTGTTTAAGAATTTTCCATGTCACAAAGTACTAAATTCAGATTATGATAACCACGTGGAGTATAAAATGCTCTTGGATTTATATCTTGAAATATTTTTTGCACTCCTTGATGTTTTTTTCTTCATATTGGATACATTATCATATCTTTGTCCTCTTAAATTATCAATATCAAGCCCAATACTTTTTATCTCATCTAAAATAACTTCAAATAAAACCTTTTCAGCTACTATCATCAACTTTTAAAAATTATAAAAAAATATTTAGTAATTTTTATTGGAGTTGATGAAATATCTACACTTCGTAATACAAAAGACATTTGTTCTCGATGACTTGTATCTGGGGTGCAATCAAGTATAATTGAAAAATACTTTGTCTCTATAATATTTTCAATAATTTTTTTCTTAATTTCACTTGCCAACAACTTTATCAATTCATTTTGTATATTATGTCCAAGATAATGGTTATGAATTTCATCATGTTTAATTCGTCGACCATATTCTTGCATTATTTGATCAAATTCTGCAATCTTTTCAATTAGACTTAAAGAGTTTCCATTATTTTCTAGATAGATCTTTTCATTCTTTCCCCTAAATGAGAATTTTTTTTCCAAAAGTTTTTATGACAACAATAATTCTTGACAATACATTTTTCCAATGTTCTCTATCTCTATTAATTTGTTCTTGAATATTTTTGTCGATTGCTTTATTTTTGTGGAATCTCGTTTCTAAATCAATCCATGTGCTCACATTAATAATTGCTCGTTTGTTGTTTCATGAGCTTTAAGCTTAGTACTAATATTTTTCCAATCTTTACTACATTCATTAGAGAGTTTATTGGTTTTAGAACTAGAAGTTTTATTATACAAGTTGCAAAAAAAAACAAAGCACTTTATCCAAATCTTTAGAATAAAATAACCATCTTCTTTCATGTCTTTCCCTATCTGCCAATATTTTAAAAATAATGTGTATTAGAAAAATGCCTAAAGAGTTTGTCCTTTGGAAAATCTATGTCAGTAATTCTAATTGGTCCTTTTTAATTAATAAATCTCTCAACATTATATCAATATTATTCCATTGACTAGGATCATATATATTTTTGGAAACAAAATTATTTAACTCGTTTGAAAGTTCTTGATTTTCTTGAGAATCTTCATTCTATTTCTCACTAATTTTATCTTCTTCTTGAATTTAATTTTATTATTATCTAGCACAACAAGTTTAGTGGTTGGTTCATTTAAAGAACACTCATCTATATTTCTAGATTTTTCAATATTTTTTGGAATTATTTTGTTTATTTTTGTTAGAAATTTATCAAGAGCTTCCTTTTGAGATTCTATTAGATTTTTAATTATTCTCTTCTTTTTGAGTTTTGAATGACCGGATTCATATTTTCTAGTTGACATATTTAAATTTTAACAAAGTAATTAAAATATAACTACAATATAATAGAAAAAAAAACAGATACAAGATAAAAATTAAAGAATAAAACTTGAAAATGATGATGAAACCTGATAAGAAATTTCAAGTCTAGAAGATTCCGAGATATGTTTTGGGATACTTTGAAATACTTGTCTCAAAACGTGAAATTTTAGAAAGAACAACAAATAAAAATGGTACACAAACACTCACAATATTTTGTTACTCTCTTTTTTGTTAGAAGACGTAGAACTCAATGGATACTTTTTCTTTGAACAATTGAAATAATAGAGAAAGTAAATATTTCTTTTATCAACTTTGTATATTAAGAGGTCTAATGGAAAAGGTAAAAGATTATTTAACAATTAAATAAATGAGGAAAAATGGGTGTGATCAGGAAAATACACAAAAAGTAAAAAAAGGGAAAATATTCTAACGTTTCCAAGAAGTAAAAAAGTGATGTCTAATCAACTTTTCGCTTTGAATAGTTAAACGGGTTTATTTTTATCTTTCTACCAAATATTTTTCAATATTTTCAAATATAAAAATCTACTCTTACAACCTATATAAAGGTAATGATTACTA
>JAJONR010007902.1:0-26809 GCA_029582245.1 Solanum etuberosum
GATGCAGATACAGGTATTCAGGGTCATCAACAGGAGCTTCATTGATACCACATGGAGTTCGAGTTAGCTATGGTGAGCCTCCTTGCTTCCGGAGGGTTCCACTTTTACTTTCAGTTATATCAGTGTTAGGATGTCGTGGGTCTTGTCCCAACTTCCATCTTTGTCAGTTAGAGGCTTCATAGATAGACAGTAGAGATTCAGAAGTCTATTCATTTATTTTGTTAAATGTTTTAAAGACTTAAGTTGCCTATTTTATGGCGAGTTGAATATATTCGTTTTATTCAGTTTTTAAGCTTTTGTATGCTTGAGTTAGTCTTCCGCTTATAGTCAGCCAGGATGAGGGTTCTCTTGGGGACCAACAATGGTTCTCGAGTGCCGGCCACGTCCAGGGTGTAGGCTCGGGTCGTGACAGGTTGAAAACAACGTAAAGTCGTCAGAAATCCTACACTGATGTTAAGAGAAGAGACTTAGAGTTTGAAGTAGATGATTGGGTATACTTGAAGGTTTCACCCATGAAGGGTGTTATGAGATTTGGTAAAAAGGGGAAGCTTAGTCCCCGTTATATTGGTCCTTATAAAATATCCAAAAGGATTGGCAATGTAGCTTATGAGTTGGAGCTACCGTAAGAGTTAGCAGCAGTTCATCCAGTGTTTCACATCTCTTTGTTGAAAAAGTGTATGGGCGATCCTTCACTGATTATACCAACCGAAGATATTGGTATTAAGGATAGGTTGTCTTATGAGGAGATTCCTGTTCAGATTCTAGACCGTCGCAAGTTGAGAACCAAGGAAGTAGCATCAGTCAAAGTTCTTTAGAGAAATCAGTTGGTTGAGGAAGCTACTTGGGAAGCTGGGGAGGATATGAAGAAGAGATATCCACATCTCTTTGAGTCCAGAGAAATTCCAGATCAAGGTACTAATTCTCTTCTTAGTACTCTTTAATTGATATTCCAAATGTGTTAGATTTGCTTGTTGGGTGTTTGAGATGAATGTTAGATGTTACGCCCTTAGCCTACTAAGATAATCTCATTCGAGGATGAATGTTCCCAAGGGGGAGATATTGTAACATCCCGCTTTAGAAAGAAACTAGAAATAAAAAGAAACCATTTTTGGAAAGATCAAATTTGGAAAGTTTGGCAAGTTGTGCTAAATATAAGTTTTGGGTCAACTACAAATGACCATAACTCTCAGTACAAGATGATTTATATGTGATATAAGATATCAAATGAAAAGTCTTTGAATTATCTTTCCAACGCCACCGAATTTGCTAATTTTTGAGCTCGTATGAGGGAGATATGCCCGTTCGAAGTTGGGCTGTCTAGATAAGGAAAGTTAACCAAATTTTAAAGGAGTATTTTGGTCTTTTCAATACCCAATTGGGTTAATTCGTTTTTAGTGAATCAATTAGTATCTAAACTGATTTGATTCAGTTTACACTTTACAAAATTACACTAGGGCTTTGAGAGAAGAGAAAAGAGGAAAAATTCTTGAGGTTTCGCTTGCGGATTTCGCCAAGGGTTAATCCCTACGAGGTATGTGAGATCACATAATGTTGGGTTCATTCACGCACGCGCCAATCATGATTTATTTCAGCGTATTTACGTTCTTGAAAGTAGAGTAATTGAGGTATTGATGGATTTTGTTGAAGTTTCTATTGGGTTCTTGATTGTTGAGTTGTTGAGGAGTTCTTGAATTATTTTCATGAGATTTGAGGTTTTTTTTGACTGGATTCTTGTATTCTTTGGTTGGGTATTCGAATCTAAGTGTTTGGGAGAAGGAACCAATCGAATCTAGACGAATTAGGGTCGACAAACGAACAAGGAAATTCGTCAAAAATCTGGAGAATGAGGGTGGGGCACCGTGCCACTCAGAGATCCCCACAGCAGGTTCTGTAGTTTGGGCTCTGGGGCGCCGCGCCACTCAGAGTGCTCTAACCCAGGTTCTGTAGTTTTGGGTCTGGCACCCAGCGCCACTCAGTACGCCAAGGTTGCCAGGTCCCCTACCCTTTCCCACTTCTTTCCGTTTGAGTTCCCTCGTACCTATGTTTTCTAGTTGATTTCTACACTCTAAGTTAATTCTAAACATCATGATATCATCCATAAACATGAATCATAACCTTGAATTCATAAATTCAAATTCAAGGAAAGTTAAGAGCCAAGTCTAGAGAGTTCTTAGAGTCTTTTCAAAAAGTCTTTTACAAATGCTTTCAACTTGTTTTAAGACTTGAGTTTTGAGTTGAGTAAAGAGTAACACATGAAGTTCTTGTTATTCAAAGGAGTATATGGGAACTATGTATTCTCAAAGAGAAAATGTTTTCACATTTAAACAAGAGAGGAAACACCGATTTCCAAAAGAGCCTTTGAGTTAGTTTTTCAGTAAAGAGTAAATGTTTTCACATTTAAACAAGAGAGGAAACACTGATTTCCTAGAGAGCCTTTGGGCTAGTTTTGAGTAATTATCTCAAATCACAGAAAGAGTTATGTTTTTAAACATATGAGCTAGTTATATTTTAAGAGTAGTATTGAGCACCGATATGGAGGAGAGTTCAGAAAACTCACAGCCCCCATGAACCATGTAGTCATCATGGGTAGAAAAGGGTCATACTTTTTAGTTGATTGTTTAGTGCTTTTTAGCATAGACTAGTGGATCCACTTAGTAGTTAGGTTCTATACCCTCGGCAAGGTATAGGACGGCCCTGGCAGCGTGAGGCAAAATGTTGTATCATCACATAGCTCTTAAGTGATGGTTGTCGGTTAGAGAAACTCCCACAGAGATATTTTGTATTCTTATATACACAGAGTTAATTGTATTTTTATATACAAGCAAAGTTTATATTGTATCTTTGCATACAAACTGAGTCACTATTGTATTTCTCAATACGCAGAGTTGTTATCCATGTTTTAAAAGCTTTTTCTTTATATTGCATTCATATTATTGCTTTACATTGAAATGAGCTAAGTTGAGTTGAGTTGAGCCCAAATATGTTCTTTCAGTCTCTTTCAAGCTTATGTCTTGTTTAAGAATTCCCCTCGCATGCTCGTACATTCAATGTACTGATGCTAGTTGGACTGCATCTTTTATGATGCAGATATATGTAACCAGGATCATCATCCAGCGCATAGTTGATTCTAGTTGAGCTTCAGAGTTGTTAGTGAGCCTCCTTGCTTCCGAAGGATCCCTTTGATTGCTTTATCAGTTAGTTCATTAGATGTCGTGGGTCTTTTCCCGACGTCCATCTCAGTTGTTAGAGGCTTCATAGATAGTTGGTTGATGTTAGTTCATGAGTCTTTACTTTTCCTTTTCAGTTATGTTGAGACTTGAGTTGCCATTTTGGCCAGTTGAGTGTTGATCTTTAAAACATTCTAAGTTATTTATTGAGACAGTTTAGTTATGATTGTATTTCAATACTTTATTATCTCATGAATAAGTCTTCCGCTAAGAGTTAAGCCAGGCCAAGGGTTCGCTTGGGGCCAGTAATGGTTATCGAGTGCCACTCCCGCCCAAGGTGTAGGCTCGAGGCGTGACACTTATTCTTGATGGTGACTTTGTTCAATTGCCGATAATCAATTCACATTCTGAGGGAACTGTATTTCTTGTTCACAACAACACTGGAGCACCCCATGGAGAGATACTAGGTCTGATGAAACCCTTATCTAGAAGGTCTTTCAATTTCTCTTTCAATTCCTTAAGCTCGGTTGGAGCAGTTCTGTAAGGACAAATCGAAGTAGCCTGGATATCTGGGGGGAGATCTATTCCGAAGTCGATTTCCCTTTCGGGAGGAACTCCGAGAAGATCTTCTAGGAACACTTCCAGGAACTCATTTACTACAGGGACTGACTCAAGAGTTGGGGTTTCAGAGTTTAAATCCTTAACCCAAACAAGATGATAGATATACCCTTTGGAAATCATTTTTCCAGCCTTAAGGTAAGAGATGAATCGACCCATAGGCACTGAGCTACTACCCTTCAACTCTAAGACTGGCTCGTTTGGAAACTGAAACTGAAAAATCCTAGTTCTACAATCGATTGAGGCATAACAGGAATGTAACCAATCCATGCCTAGAATGATATCAAAATCTACCATTTCTAACTCTACAAGGTCTGCTGAGGTGAATTTCTGGGAAATCGTGATCGGGTAATTTCTGTATACCCGTCTAGCTATAACTGGGTCACCAACTGGAGTAGAGACTGAGAAGGGTTCTAAGAGAGTTTCTGGACTGACACCGATGTTTACTACTATATAAGGAGTTACAAAAGACAGTGTAGCCCCTGGATCTAACAATGCATAAAAATCTAAATGAAAGACTCGTAACGTACCAGTGACCACATCAGGAGATTCTTCCTGGTCCTGGCGAGCCTGGAGAGTATACAACCTGTTATGGCACTGACCACCACTTGTACCAGACGAAGAACCCTATTGAGTTTGGTGACCTGTTGGTGGTGCTGGAGCTGTAGACTCAGCCCTATTGTTGTTACCTCTTTGCCCCTGCCTGGCAGAAGGGAAATCCTTCAACCTATGGCCTGATTGACCACACCCAAAGCACCCTTCCCCGCATGCAAGACACTCGCTCGGATGGTTCTTACCACATTTTGGACAAGTTGGGAAAGTTCTGTTACCTGAAGTACTCCCCAGAGACTTTGAGCCTGATGACCTACCTTTCTGATCCTGTCGAAACCAGGGGGATGGAGTACTAGCTGATGAAGGTACTGGGGCTGTAGTCCTTTGCTGAAATTGTGAGTGATTCCTACCGCCTGACTTTTGCTGTGAGTATTCATAATTTACTTTTCGGGCCTTTTTGTTATCCTTAGCCATTTCCCTAAGCTTATCTCCCTCAACCTGTTGAGCATGAGTCATGAGTCTGGAGATATCCCTATCCCCTAACAGCATAACATTCCTGCACTTGGTCTTCACCAGATCGCATACCCCAAACAAGATCTTACTCATTTGTGCCCTTGGATCGGCAACCATGTGTGGAGCATACTTGGAGAGCTGAGTGAACTTCAGCACGTACACTTGGACCGAGATTGAACCCTACTTCAAGTTCATAAACTCTTGTGCCTTAGCTTCTCTCAACTCCCTTGGGAAGAACCTATCCAGAAAAGCTCCAGTAAAACAATCCCAAGTCATAGGAGTTGTATCCTCACTCCTGTTGTCTTTCCACTGAGTGAACCAGATATGAGACACATCCTTAAGTTGATAGGATTCTAGTTCAACACTCTTAGTTCCAATCACTTGCATTACTCCAAGAATCTTCGTAACCTCATCAATAAAGTTCTGTGGGTCCTCACACACCTTGACCCTAGAAATTCTGGCGGATTCATACGAACAAAGTCTTGAACCCTAGCTACAACTAATCCACCATTAGTGTTTGCAGGAACTGTGGCCTGCTGATAGTTCTGATTGGCTATGCTTTGAGCCAAGAGTTGGATCGAATTCCAAAATTTTGCATTTGTAACCTCATGGTTCAGGACTGGAGGAACTGCGTTAGCATTCTATGCGTTAAATCTATGATGAGGCATGATCTGAAACGCATAACGAAGGATTAGGAATGAGAAGTTGAATCACACCTCACGCATGATAAGAATAGAAAAGAAAGTGAAGTTATTCTTAAAACACTTCATAGCCTCTCTCATAGGTGTGGTGCGCTTCACACTCATGAAAGAGACCCTACTTAGTGCAGCTTTCAGATATCCTAGGACTCTTGAACCTAATGCTCTGATACCAAGTTTGTCACTCCCTGAGGCTACCCCTTTGACGTAACACGGGACCTAGGATCACGAGTGACCCCAAGCTAACCCTGAGTCTGGCATATCATAAGCATAATGAGAATAACTAAGTAAAGCATGTACTATGCAGAAGCTAAAACAGTGGATATTTGAAAATGGGGAAAAACCTAACTAGTCTAAATATGTAAAACATACTAAGAGTTTAGTGATAACTGAAACAATCACTTAACAGCTCAAGATGAATCTACTACTATGTATGAAAAGCCTCTAACTGAGTTGAGTTGCTGGGACATGCCCTCAGCTAACTCTAACAAAACTGAAAACTGAAAGCAAATACTAAAATGAAAGCATGTCTATTGCCCCCGGAATATGAGGAATCACCACTGAAGTTGTTGAATGCGGACCGATAATCTATCTAAGCGTGATCTGGATGCTGAGTACCTGAACCTACATCATAAAAGGATGTAGTGCAGAGTATGCGGCAGTACTTGGAATGTACTGAGCATGCAGGATATAGATATTAAGATGAACAAATATATATGAGCTGAACAAAGCATAACTGAGCAATGACATAATCTGAACAAGAATATAAATATTGAAACATAACCGAAAAGCTAAGTTGAATGCAATGACCAAGTACTAATCATGAAGATAACATGTTGAACTGTATACTGATATAAATGCTGAAAACCTGGTCAAATGCACTAAGAGTCTGACTGTGGGAGCTACTATTAACTGACATAAACCACGTGAGCTAAACGTGGAGTTCAATGTATACGCCCCATCGAGAGGACCCAATATACCTTGCCAGGGGTATAAAGGCATGACTAGCGTGATCACTAAATCTGATTCCCAACAGAGGGGACTTCCAAACCTACGTTGGCACGTAGTTCTGGGACTGTGAGGGTACGCTGAACCCTAGTCCAACACGGTACTAACTCTACTCCCAACTAAATACATATGAAGCTAAAATGTACTAAATACCGAATAACTCAAAATACTGACATGCTAACTGAGAATGCAACATTTATATACTGAGAATGTGACATTCGATATCTAGAGCATGATTTTCTGTTTAACTGACCTAGCAAGTATATAATTCATGAACTAAGAGAATTTACACAAACTAGGGTTCTGAGTTTTATACAAGGAATTATGCAACACTTCCAAGAAAATATGTTATTTAGATTATGGATACTATAGCAACTTAAATCATAACAATTTTATAAGATTTTACAAACCCTAGTTCTAAACAGCTATGTAGAATCAAGGAACTGACTGAATTCTAGGGACCTAGTGGATGAAAGGAACCCACTAGTGAAATCCCACATACCTGGTGACAAAAACTATGGAGAAATCCTTTGGATTTCGGGGCTGAACTTGAATAAAACCTCCTGCTTGTCCTTGAGAGGGCTGGTCGACTTTCCTCTTCTTTTTTCTCTAATTCGGGTGTTTTTTTGGAGAATAAAGGTTTTGGATAGGTTCTGACTAGATTATTAGGTTAAGACTGAGTAAAACTACATAGTTTTGACATCAAACGATGTTGTTTAAATGCCTAATGCATAAGGTAAAGGACCAAAACGACACTGACTTAAATTTGACAAGTGCCATCTACTACAGGACTGACAGGCTGTTGTTTGAACTACCAACCGTCGTTTATGCTCTGCCCGACATGACTTCACTAAAATGAGCATAAAATTTTACTCCAAGCTTGGATTTTAGCAAATTCACTGGCGTTGCAAAGAGGATTCAATTATCTTTAATTTGATAGGTCATGGGCCACCTAATTCATTTTGTGATAAAAGATATGACTGTTTGAAGTTAACCCAACAACCATTTTCCTCTAAATAGCTGCTGATCCTCACCTACGGTCTGTAGGTCCAACATCAGACTGTATTGGTCGACCGTGGGTGGGATAAGAGACCATCAAATTTTGGATCCCAACGACGGAACCCACCTATGGTCTGTGGGTCCATAAACGGACCGTGGACCACGGTCGTAGGTGTCATCTTTAGATCCTGAATTTTCCCTAAGTCTTGGACTGAAATACGAGACCCCACCTATGGTCCGTGGTCTGACACATGGTCCGTCAGTGGCTTCCGTCGGTTATGACACCAGATCCCGAAAAACTGTATTTTTCTATTTTCTCGAATCTGAGATGTTATATCAATCTTGTAGCAAGTGTCTCCTTTGTCAAATTTTAAGAGACAGGCTCAAAAGATTTTTCCCTGTTTCTATTTTGAAATAATAAAAATCTTACGGGGAACATGACTGAGTCGTTGTGGCACCTACGTATCCCGTTGAAGCAGGAATCAGGTCAAACGTAGTTCCAACATATTTTGCATTAATGGTGATTAGACTCAGACTGTGAATGTTCTAAAATTAGGTGACCAAAAGTGCGCTTTATTCAAAGTCTAGGGCCCAAGCGGACAACTTGAGTTGGAATTATGACAACAAATGGATGCATGACAAACTAGTAAATTATTACACATTCTGAAAGGGTTATATCTGAAAAACGACTGCGGGCTCACAATTTTTTTCTTTAAATATAAACAAAATTGATGTCATTTGACGGAAACCTATCATGAATGCAATGATAGCGTGCATATAATCAAACAAATAATGAATATATAATAATTATAACATATAAATAATCAATAAAATATACAAGATACAATGTATGAAATAAGAAAAGAAAAGTCTCTTCAATTTGAAAAAAATAAACTCATAATGGTTAAAACCTCTATTTCCCCAACGGAGTGGACATTCTGTTGACATCCCTTAGGCGACATCGTGATGACTCACAAAAAATAAACAATTAATTCAATGTAAAAAAGAATTTGAAGAATGAAGAAATTTTAAGGAGTCACCACCTAATTTTAGGATAATAAGGAAACCAATTAATTAATTAAGAAAAAACTTTCTACGGAACCAATAGATTCTAAGTAAGGGTTCAAGTGATTCAGAAGGAAAGGTATTAAGCACTCTTCAAAATCCATGATTGTGGGTCCCGACTGAATTCATATTTTAAAATTGAGGAAGAGATAAAAATGATGTACAAGTATAATAAACATTAAATATATACAAATAATAAAGTAAGACAATAATATGAGAATGGGCCTAATGTTTGTCTAACGCCAATAATATACATAATAATGAATCAAAAATATCATTCGAACTCCATTCGAATAGCTTCCTCGGAAGCAACTCCACGTATATGTAAAGACACTTAGTAAAAGTGTTTGTAATAGATAAATATGAATAATAACAAATGAATAAAATATAACTTAAAAATAAAATACATCTTATGAACATGGGTTGCCTTGAAAATCGACGGTAATTTCTTCATCGGCCAATTTTAACATACAATGTATATGAACATAAACTAAAATTTCCATTTAAAAAAAAATGAGGACGCCTTGAAAATTGATGGAGAGATTTTTTATTGCTAATTTAATTTGTAATGTATAATCTATTTAGTATTAATAATGATTAAAAAAAAAGAGTAAACCCGACAAGAAAATGGCAACAACATTAAAAAGGAATGACAAATATTAACAAAATGATAGCACATGTTATCACAATATTAAAATACCTCACTGAAAAGTTTTTAACATCTACAAGAACAAATGCACGTGCAACAAAACTCAATATGAAACCTAAAATAATAACTAACAGAGAAGAAAAAATAATTATTACTAAAAGATTAGTAGGTAAAAAAAATCTATAACAGAACAAAATTAATACAAAGTAGTCCATGAACTTAGCATAGAAAAAGTTAAAACCAAATAACATAACTAACACCAAAAATTAGAAATTAATTTAACATAGTCCACTGGAGTGATTCAGACTTTTCCGGAACAAAGCTTCAAACAAATATTAACACAAAATAAACTAAAGAATAACAATATGAGATAGCAGTACACAATCAATAACTAATCATGAGCAAAAATATAAACATGAAGATGGCCGGAGTTTGAACCCATCCGACCCGATCTAAAATGGGAATGAAATAATTAACCTCGTCGGAAGAGGAGCTCACTACTGGTTTTGTCGGAGTTGATAGTACTATAACACCCCGAAAATTTCCAAGCTAAGCCCCGAACCATTCTTTAATTGCTTGTAAAATTGAATTGGGTATTCCTTAAATTACTCATATGTGTAAATGTCATTTCTTTGGTGTTCGAATGGATTTGTATATGATTTAAGGTCACAAGAACCCCTTAGCACAAAGTTGAGTTGAAATCTTCATTTCCGATTAAGTTTTGATATAAGATTCTACTTATGTCAACTTCAAACGATCATATCTCCCAGCACATAATGAATTAGGTGGCCTATGACCTACAAAATTAAAGGTCTTTGAATCCTCTTTCCAACGCCACCAAGTTTTCCTCATTTCATGGTCGAAGTAAAAAGTTATGACTGTTTTACAAAAACTGTCAAACTAGAGTTTTCTGAGTCTGTGAACGACGACCCCAATCGACGGTCCATGGGTTGAACAAAGACCCGTTCTGTCAGGCCATCGTTAGAGTACTAGGGGACAACTTTTGGGACCCAAATCATATGGATCTAACCGACGGGCGGTAGGTGGACCTACTGACCATCATTTGGACCAGTAAATGGAATTTTAAGGCTTAAAAACATAATGTAGAATCCACGGATGGGATCTACAGTCCGTGGGTCAAACCACGACCCGTAGAAGGTCCCGTGCACAGTTTTTGATAGCTTTTAATGAGGGATAGTTCATTATTTTCCCACCCTCTCTAAGCCTAACCCACGATTTCTTTTCACCTAATTAAGGTCTAAATAGTGTCAAAATATTATTTATGTTCTTTAACACTTCAAAGACTTAGAGCAAGGATTCAAGAGGAGAAAAGCTAAGATTTTCAATCGTTCTTCGAATTTCATCGATTTCGCCAAGAACTTTGTTCTTCCCAGGTATGTAAGGATGTCATAGTGATGGACTGAGTTCGTCCTTATCCCTACATCTACTTTCTATCAGTAAAGAATAATCTAGGGTTACATCCTTAATTTTGAAAATTCTTGAGAAGAGTTTGTTGTTGAATTCTGAGTTGCTATTCCTAAATTTTGAGTTACTATATATTAAGTATTGAGATTTTTTTAGTTGAATATTCATGCCTATTTTTCAGCATGAACCCTATTATTTGAAGTATTCAATGAGTTATTGATGATAATCTTTTTAACCGAATAATTATCTTAAATTGATTTTCTTATAAGGTAAAAATGAGTTTTTGAGGAAAGTTTAAAGAGGCATTTTGAGTAATGTAAGGGAATTATTGACTCCCAAATTTATCATTTTTACAGTGAGAAAAGAGAAACTTTGATTTCTAAATAAATAATAAGTTCAGAGTTGACTCAGAGCAGTTTCCTCTTTTAAGAGGATAGTTGAGCAATTATCTCAAACCAGAGAAAGAGTAATGTTTTTTATACATTGAGCAAAGGTAAATATTATTGGGAGTAGTATTGAGCACCGATATGAGGGAGAGTTCAGACAACTCACAGCCCACATAAACCATGTCTTGTCAACATGGATACAAGATCATACTTTTTAGATGAATCCTTAGAGCCTTTGGGCATATCTTAGTAGATCCAGTTAGTTGAGGTGTTCGATATCCCGGCATGATATAGGACAGTTCTGGCAGCGTGGACAAGACGTTGTATCATCACTTAGCTCATAGTGATGGTTGTCACTTAGGGAATCTCCCAATATAGTTAAAGTGTATTTTTGTATATCACTTATTATGTTAAAGTTTACAGAATGAGAAAGTATTTTTGTAAAGTTTTACTGATTTCACTTCTTTATTTCTTTACATTCAGTCGAGTATATATTTACATCTATTGCAGCCTTTTCATTCAGTTGTTTGCTATTCAGGTATATTACATAATTGTACATTCAATGTACTCATGTCATTCGACCTGTATCTTTTATGATATAGATACAAGTGTTCAGGATCATCAACAGGTATTTCGTTTAGATCACTTTGCGCTTCAGACAACTTTGGTGAGCCTCCTTGCTTTCCGGAGGATTTCATAATTTACTTTCATGTTATTGTTGAGTTGTCGTGGGTCTTGTCCCGACTTCTATCCTAATATTAGAGGCTTCATAGATAGTTAGTGTTGATGAGTCTCTCAGTATTTCCCTTTTTTTTTAGACGTTTTGAGATTGTTTTACAAATTATTATTATTATTGCACTTAAGTATTTTCCGACAGTTGAGTTAAGTATTTATTTGAGTTTGAATGTTATAAAAGTCTTCCGCTAAATAGTCAGCCAAGCCAAGGGTTCGCTTGGGGATCAGAAATGGTTCTCGAGTGCCGTCCACGTTCAGGGTGTAGGCTCGAGGCGTGACAAACTTGGTATCAGAGCACAGAGTTCAAGAGTCCTAGGGTGTCTATGAAGCCGTATCTGTAGATTCCTGGTTATTGGTGTGAAGCGTGCCACATCTATAATTAGGAGGCTACAACATTTAGCAACATTTCACTTTCTTCTTACCCCTGTTCGTGCGATAGAGTTCAACTCTATTAAATTTTACTCTAACTCGTGTTTACGCATTTCTTTTCAGATCATGCCTCCACATAGAGATTTTCGAGGATGTCTTGCTAGGAGGAATGCTAATCCTCAAGGTCAAGAAGCTCCCAATGCACCAGAAGTACAACCCCTTTAGGGTGATGTCACAAATGCTGAGTTTAGGTATGCTATTCAGATGTTGAGTCAGGTTATTGCAAATCAGGCAGGTCAACAAGTAGTAGGTCGTCAGGATGTGGCTGATACATCTAGGATTCGTGAGTTTTTGAGGATGAATCCCCTAAAATTCACAGGGTCAAAAGTCTCTAAGGATTTAGAGAACTTTGTGGAAGAACTTCAAAAAGTATTTGAGGTCATGTGTGTTGCTGATACAGAGCGTGTGGATTTAGCTTCATATCAACTCAAATGTTTTTCTAGGATATGGTATGATCAGTGGAAGAAGAACAGGGCAGATGAGGCACCACCTTTGAGTTGGGCTGTGTTGGAAGATGCTTTCTTGGGCCGCTTCTTTCCCCGAGAGCTAAGGGAAGCAAAGGTAAGTGAGTTTCTTAATCTGAAGTAGGAGTTTATGAGGGTGCAAGAGATTACCCTCAAGTTCACTCAACTTTACCGCTATGCTCCGGAGATGGTGGCTGATATGAGAAGTAGAATGAGTTTGTTTGTGTCTGGGCTATCATGTTTATCTAATAAAGAGGGGAGAGCAGCGATGTTGATAGGGGACATGGACATAGCTTGGCTTATGATTC
This sequence comes from Solanum etuberosum, assembly GCA_029582245.1. Taxonomy (NCBI): domain Eukaryota; kingdom Viridiplantae; phylum Streptophyta; class Magnoliopsida; order Solanales; family Solanaceae; genus Solanum; species Solanum etuberosum. The sequence continues at coordinate 13,017 of JAJONR010007902.1, forward strand.
ATGTACAACAGGTAGAGGAGGACAAGGTGAAAGATACGGAAGAGTTCCGTAACAAGAGGGCTAAGACAACAAATCATGAGTCTGGACAACAAAAGACTGGGAATGGACATCGGTCATCTTTCCAACAAAGGTCATCTGGACCTGCTCCATCATCCAGTGCACTTGCTCCGAGAAATATGAATGATCACATGAATCAAAGTTCTCAGAATTTCAGAGCTCAGAGTACTCAGTAGCAGGTAGTGTGGCACAGGGGTTTCAGAGCCCACCTTGTGCTAAGTGTGGTAGAACCCATCCAGTAGAATGTCGTGATGGCTCCGGCTACTTCAAGTGTGGTCATACGGGTTATTTTATGAGAGAGAGCCTAAGAACAGGCAGGGTAATGGGGGCAACAGAGCCCAATCTTCTTCAATGGCTCCAGCAGACCGAGCCACTCTAAGAGGAGCTACTTCAGGGACAGGCAGAGGAGCAAACCGTCTGTATGCTATGGCTAGTCGCCAGAATTAGGAGAACTCGCCAGATGTTGTCACTAGTATGCCTAAAGTATTTTCTATTGATGTATATGTCTTACTTGATCCGGGTGCGAGTTTATCTTTTGTGACTCCTTATGTAGCCATGAAGTTCGGTATTTCCCCCGATTAACTTCTTGAGCCCTTCAGTGTTTCCACACCTGTTGGTGAGTCTATTCTAGCAGAAAAAGTCTATTGTGATTGTACTATCTTTGTCTATCACAAAGACACCATGGCTGACTTAGTTGATCTAGACATGGTGGATTTTGATGTCATTCTAGGTATGGACTAGCTTCATGCTTGTTATGCCTCAGTCGATTGTAGAAATCTAGTAGTCAAGTTTCAGTTTCCTAATGAGCCAGTTTTAGAGTTGAGGAGTAGATCAGCAGTGCCTAAGGGTCGTTTCATTTCATACCTTAAGGATAGAAAGTTAGTCTCTAAGGGGTGCATTTATCAGTTAGTCCGAGTTAATGACTCTAGTGTTGAGACACCGCTTGTTCAGTCAGTTCCAGTTGTGAGTGAGTTTCTAGAGGTCTTTCTATACGATCTTCCCAGAGTCCCTTTTGAGAGAGAAATAAATTTCGGAATAGATATCCTTCCTGATACTCAACCCATTTCCATTCCACCATACAGAATGGCTTCAGCTGAGTTAAAAGACTTAAAAGAGCAGTTGAGAGATCTTCTTGATAAGCGTTTCATCCGACCGAGTGTCTCACCTTGGGGTGCTCCGGTCTTATTCATGAGAAAGAAAGATGGTTCCCTTAGGATGTGTATCGATTACCACCAGTTGACCAAGTTCACCATAAAAAATCAATATCCTTTTAGAGAATTAATGACCTTTTCGATCAACTTCAGGGTGCCACTTGTTTCTCTAAGATACATGTCAGATCTGGCTATCATTAGTTGAAAGTGAGAGAAAGTGACATCCCGAAGATAGCATTTAGGACCAGTTATGGTCATTGTGAGTTTCTTGTTATGTCCTTTGGTTTGAATAACGCTCTTGCAACATTCATGGATCTCATGAACATGGTATTTAAGCAGTATCTGGATATGTTTGTAATTATATTCATCGACGACATCTTGATTTACTTGAGGAATGAGGATGATCATGCCAATCATCTCAGAATAGTCCTCCAAACTCTCAAAGATCGAGCATTATATGCCAAGTTTTCTAAGTGTGAGTTCTGGCTTGAATCTGTGGCGTTCCTAGGCCATAATGTGTCTAGCAAAGGAATTCGAGTTGACACTTAGAAGATTGAAGCAGTGCACCCAAACCCACGTCTCCAACTGACATAAGGAGTTTCTTGGGATTGGTTGGTTACTACAGAAGGTTCGTCGAGGGTTTTTCATTTATTTCATCCCCGTTGACTAAGTTGACTAAGAAAACTGTGAAGTTTCAATGGTTTGAAGCTTGTGAGAAAAGCTTTCAGGAATTGAAAACTCAGTTAACTACTGCTCCAGTGTTGACCCTACTAGAGGGTACAAAAGGTTTTGTCATTTATTGTGATGCCTCTAGAATGGGGCTTGGTTTTGTGTTGATGTAGAATGGTAAGGTTATAGCCTATGCCTCTAGGCAGCTTAAGATTCACGAGAGGAACTACCCGACTCATGATCTCGAGTTGGCAGCATTAGTTTTTGCTCTCAAGATATGGCGCCACTACCTCTATGGCATTCATGTGGATGTGTTCAGACCACAAGAGTCTCCAGTATATTTTTCAGTCAGAAGGAACTTAATATCAGACAAAGGAGGTGGTTAGATTTGCTCAAGGATTACGATATTAGTATCCTCTATCACTCAGGTAAGGCTAATGTTGTTGTTGATGCTTTGAGCAGGTTTTCTATGGGGAGTACTGCTCATGTTGAGGAAGGCAAGAAACAGTTTGTTAAGGAAGTTCATAGACTTGCACCTCTGGGAGTCCGTTTTTTAGATTCCATTAAGGTGGAGTTGTTGTGATGAATGGGGATGAATCATCATTAGTGTCAGAAGTGAAGGAGAAACAAGACAAAGACCCCCTCTTACTTGAACTAAAGGCAAATGTTCATTAGTAGAAGGTGGTGGCTTTTGAAAAGGGGGAGATGGTGTGTTGAGATATCGAGGTAGATTGTGTGTTCCAAAGGTGGATGAGCTCCAAGAAAGGATCATGGAAGAAGCTCATAGCTCGAGATATTCGATCCATCGAGGTTCCACAAAGATGTATCATGACTTGAGAGAAGTCTATTGGTGGATTAGTATGAAGAGGTGCATTGCAGATTTTGTAGCCAAGTGCCCAAATTGCCCGCAAGTCAAGGTATAACACCAAAAGACATGTGGTATGGCTCAGAACATAGGTCTTTCGGTATGGAAGTGGGAGATGATTAATATGGACTTCATCACTGGTTTGCCGCGATCTCGTAGACAACATGATTCTATTTGGGTGATTGTAGATCGGATGACTAAATCAGCCTATTTCTTACCGGTAAAGACTACCAATTCAGCAGAAGATTATGCGAGTTTATAGATCCGTGAGATAGTCCGACTTCATGGAGTCCCTTTGTCCATCATTTTATATAGGGGTGCACAATTCACCGCTCATTTTTGGAAGTCATTTTTAGAAAGGTTTGGGTTCGAAGGTAAACCTTAGTACTGCTTTTCATCCTCAGACAGATGGTCAAGCAGAGCACACTATTCATACATTAGAGGATATGATATGAGCATGCGTATTTGATTTCAAAGGGAATTGGGATGACCACTCGCCTCTTATAGAATTTGCATACAATAATAGCTATCACTCCAGTATTCAGATGGCTCTTTATGAGCGAAGGTGTAGGTCTCCTATTGGTTGGTTTGAGGTTGGTGAAGCTGAGTTGATAGGACCAGACCTTGTTCATCAATCCATGGAGAAGGTTAAAATAATCCAAGAGAGGTTAGAAACAGCACAAAGCCGTCAGAAATCCTATATAGATGTTAGGAGAAGAGATTTGGAGTTCGAGGTTACTGATTGGGTCTATTTGTAGGTTTCACCTATGAAGGGTGTTATGAGATTTGGTAAGAAGGGAAAACTCAGTCCCCGATACATTGGTCCTTACAGGATATCCAAGAGAGTTGGCAATGTAGCTTATGTGTTGGAGCTACCGTCAGAGTTAGCAGCAGTCCATCCGATATTTCACATCTCTATGCTAAAGAAGTGTTTGAGTGATCCTTCACTTATTGTGCCTACCGAGAATATTGCTATCAAGGACTGCCTATCTTATGAGGAGATTCCCGTCCAGATCCTTGATCGCCAGGTTCGCAAGTTGAGAACCAAAGAGGTTGCATCAGTCAATGTCTTGTGGAGAAATCAGTTTGTTGACAAGGCTACATGGGAGGCCGAGGAATATATGAAGAAGAGATACCCTGATCTCTTTTCCTCCGAGTTAGTTTCAGTACAAGGTATTAACTCTTCCTAAAGTACTCATTCAATTCAGTCCCTCCTTCATTGTTTTGAGTTCATGAGTTTTAATGGGTATTTTGCACTAATTTGGGTTGTTAAAAAATTCCCTACCCATTCCATGCTCAGTTTATCCATCATTCGAGGACGAATGATCCCAAGGGGGAGATATTGTAACACCCCAAAAATTTCTAAGCTAAGCCCCGAACCATTCTTTAATTTCCTATAAAATTGAATCACGTGATCCTTAAATTACTCATATGTGTAAATGTAATTTCTTTGGTGTTCAAATGGATTTAGATATGATTTAAGGTTACAAGAACCCCCTAGCACAAAGTTGAGTTTAAATCTTGATTTCCAATTATGTTTTGACATAAGATTCTACTTAGGTCAACTTCAAACGATCATATCTCCCAGCACATAATGAATTAGGTGGCCTATGACCTACCAAATTAAAGGTCTTTGAATCCTCTTTCCAACGCCACCAAGTTTGCCTCATTTCATGCTAGGAGTAAAAGGTTATGATCATTTTACCAAAGACTGTGAAATCAGAGTTTTTTGAGTCTGAACGACGACCCCAATCGACGGGCCGTGAGTTGAACGACAACCCATCCTGTCAGGCCGTCGTTAGAGTATTGCTGGTCAATTTTTGGGACCCAAATCCTACGGATCCAACCAAAAGGCCGTGAGTTGAACGATAACCCGTCCTGTCAGGCCGTCGTTAGAGTATTGCGGGTCAATTTTTGGGAGCCAAATCCTACGAATCCAACCGACAGGCTGTACGCGGACCTAGTGGCCATCGTTTTGACCCATAAACGGACTTTTGAGGCTTAAAAACTCAATATAGAATCCACGGATGGGATCTACGGTCTGTGGGTCAAACCTTGACCCATAGATGGTCCCATGGACAGTTTTTGACAGCTTTTAAAGTGGGATAGTTCAGTCTTTTCCCACCCTCTCTAAGCCTAACCCGTAATATTTTTTCACCTAATTAATGTCTAAATAGTGTCAAAACATTAATTTACGTTCTTTAACACTTCAAAGACTTAAAGCAAGGATTCAAGAGGAGAAAAGATAGGGTTTTCTATCGTTCTTTGAATTTCATCAATTTCACCAAGAACTTTGTTCTTCCCAGGTATGTAAGGCTATCATCGTGATGGACTGAGTTCGTCCTCACGCCCTACATCTACTTTCTATCAGTAAAGAACAATCTAGGGTTACATCCTTAGTTTTGAAAATTCATGAGACGAGTTTATTGTTGAATTCTGAGTTGCTATTCCTAAATTTTGAGATGCTATATATTAAGTATTGAGATTTTTGAGTTGAATATTCATGCCTATTTTTTCAGCATGAACCGTATTATTTGAAGTATTCACTGAGTTATTTGATGAGAATCTTTTTAATCGAATAATTATCTAAAATTGATTTTCTTATAAGGTAAAAAAACAATTTTTGAGAAAAGTTTAAAGAGGCATTTTGAGTAAAGTAAGGGAATTATTGACACCCAAATTTATCATTTTTACAGTGAGAAAAGAGAAACTTTAATTTCTAAACAAGTAATAAGTTCAGAGTTGACTCAGAGTAGTTGCCTCTTTTAAGAGGATAGTTGAGCAATTATCTCAAACCAGAGAAAGAGCAATGTTTTTTTATACATTGAGCAAAGGTAAATATTATTGGGAGTAGTATTGAGCACCGATATGAGGGAGAGTTCAGATAACTCACAGCCCCAATAAACCATGTCTTGCTAACATGGGTATAGGATCATACTTTTTAGAAGAATTCTTAGAGCCTTCGGGCATAGCTTAGTGGATCCACTTAGTTGAGGTGTTCTATATCTCGGCACGATATATGACAGTTCTTGGAGCGTGGATAAGACGTTGTATCATTACTTAGCTCATAGTGATGGGTTTCGGTTAGAGAATCTCCCAATAGAGTTAAAGTGTATTTTTATGTATCACTTATTATGTTAAAGTTCCGAGAATGAGAAAGTATTTTTGTAAAGTTTTAATGATTTCATTTCCTTATTTATTTACCTTAAGTCGAGTATATATCTACATCTATTGTAGCCTTTTCATTTAGTTGTTTGCTATTCAACTATATTACATACTTGTAAATTCAATGTACTGATGTCATTCAACCGGCATCTTTTATGATACAGATACAGGTGTTCAAGATTATCAACAGGCATTTCATTGAGATTAGTTTGCATTTCAGACAGCTTTGGTGAGACTCCTTGCTTTCCGGAGGATTTCACAATTTACTTTCATGTTATTGTTGAGTTGTCGTGGGTCTTGTCCCGACTTCTAACCTTGTATTAGAGGCTTCATAGATAGTTAGTGTTGATGAGTCTATTAGTATTTCCCTTTTGTTTGAGACGTTTTGAGATTATTTTTCAAAGTATTATTATTATTATTGCACTTAAGTATTTTTGACAGTTGAGTTAAGTATTTACTTGAGTTTGCATGTTATAAATTCTATTTTTAAATCTTCTTTATTCTTGAGTAAGTCTTCCGCGAAATAGTCAGCCAAGCCAAGGGTTCGTTTGGGGATCAGAAATGGTTCTCGAGTGTCGGACACGTCCAGGGTGTAGGCTCGGGGCATGACAAGTACTATGATCAGATTCTGAAACGGGCGCTCGACGGAGCTACTGGTGTGAGGGAGAAATAGGGAGGAAGAGCACCTAGGTTTGTTTTCCGCCGGAGTAAAGCTCGCTAATGACTTATAATAACAAACAAAATATCGAAAGGGGGGAAGGTGAAGGGACTGATTATGGTTTTGTGATGGGTTTCTGGTATGGCTTAGTGATTGGTTTGGAGGGTGGCTTGAGAACTGGTTGGGTTAGCTTCTTTGCTGGACAGTAGTGGTTATTTCGCCGGAGATGGTGAAGGGAAATGTGAACAGTGGTGGTTGGGGGTTGTTTCCGGTAAGGTTCTGGCGGTTGTTTGGTCAGAGAAGAGAGACCATGGATGGATCAGGTTGTTGTTTCCAGAAAAGAGCAAGGAAGAGGAGAACCATGGATTTTTTTGGTTACCGAATCTTCACCGGATTTTGGGGTGGTGGTGGCCGGAAAAGGGAAGGCTATATTTAGGAAGAGAGGAGATATTTTTAGGTTTTTACCCTATTTGGAAATTCTTTCCCTCAAATTTTGAAAATTATTTTACCGCCTCCTTCCTTTGGGACCAAGCAAGAACTTAAATAGGAAATTTAAAAATCACATTTGTACAATTCCATGGGTTCAAAACTGTGTGCTCAAAACCAATGACACATAAAATATTTGTGGGTGCAATTGTTATCTTTTTTTAAATGTATCTCTAGGTTGTTCTAACAAAGACTTAAATAAATATGAACAAATGTAATGGATGTAACTAATGGCATATAAAATATGTAATTTAAAAAAAATTATGTGTCACACTCCGAGCCTACAACCTGGACGCGTCTGACACTCGAGAACCATTGATGGCCCCAAGCGAACCCTTGGCCTGGCTAGAATCTCAGGGAAGACTTACTCAACATAAAATGTACTGAAATACAATCTTAACTTAAATGTCTCGATAGATAAACTTAGAATGTTTTAGAAATAAACATTCAACTAGCCAAAGTGGCAACTCAAGTCTCAACATGTACAACTGAAAATGAAAAGAATCATAAACTATAACTATCTATCTATGAAGCCTCTAAATACTATTAGGGATGTAGGGACAAGACTCCCGATCATCCTAACAAAAACTGAACGACAAAACATAATAAATGGATCCTCCGAAAAGCAAGGAGGCTCAACAAATGACTCTGGAACTTTACTGGATCAACGAAGCGCTGGATGTTGATCCTGGTTACCTGTATCTACATCATAAAAGATGCAGGACAAATAGCGTCAGTACATGGAATGTACGAGCATGTGAGGGGAATTCAAAAACAGGACATAAGCTTGAAATGGAAAGGAAGAAACACTTACCTCGTCTCAACTCAACTCATTTCAATATAAAGTAGTGATAAAGATGCAATATAAAGAAAAGCTTTTAAAACAGTAGATCGCAACTCAATGTATTGAAAAATATAATAATAACTCAGTTTAGTATATAAAAATACAAGTAACTCTGTGGGCGATTCTCTAACCGACAACCATCACTATGAGCTATGTGATGATATAACGTCTAGCCCACGCTGCCAGAACTGTGCTATACTTTTTTGGGGTATAGAACCTACTACTAAGTGGATCCACTAGTCTATGCTAAAAAATATTAAGGAATAATCTAAGAAGTATGACCCTTTCTACCCACGTTGGATACATGGTTTATGGAGACTTTGAGTTATCTAAACCCTACCCCATATAGGTGCTCAATACTACTCCCAAAATGTAACTAGCTCATATGTTTAAAAACATAACTCTTTCTGTGGTTTGAGATTATTACTAAAAAATCTTTCTCTTAAAAGAGATGGTACTAAAAGTGCTCATGTAAACTCTTTTGGAAATCAGTGTTTCCTCTCATCTTAAATGTGAAAACATTTACTCCTGGGAATACTTAGTTCCCATATATCATTTTAAAGAAAATAAACTCGGCTCTACTCTTCCTCAAACTCAATGCTCAAGTCTTAAAACAAGTTTAAAACAATTGTAAAAGACTTTTTAAAAAGACTCGAAGAACTCACTAGACTTGACTCTTAGCTCTACCTTGAATTTGAATTATGGATTCAAGGGTTTTGATCTCATTTGATGGAGGATATATCGATATTTAGACGTACCTTAGAGTGTAGAAAGCAACTCAAAAACATAGGTACGATTCGAGGGAACTCAAATGGAAAGAAGTGAGAAAGGGTAGAGGACCTGGCGACCCTGGCGTACTAAGTGGCGCAAGGCGCCAGACCCTGAACTACAGAAGGAAGGTTGGGGCACACTGAGTGGCGCGGCACCCCAGGGGTCAAACTACAGACACTCTTCTCTGGCGCATTGCTGAGGCGGTGCGCCAGCCCCAACCCAGATTTCTCCGACGAATTTTCTTACTCATTTTTCGACCCTAATTCACCTAGAATAGAATGGTTTCTTTCCCAATCACTTAGATTCGAATACCCAACATTAGTATAAAAGAGTCTACTAAAAAAAACCTTAAAATCGATACGATTACCTCAAGAACTCATCAATCCCGTCATAATTCAAGAACGAAAGCAAATTCAAGAACACAAATCAAGAACATCAAACTTTCAACTTTCTAGGATGAAATTACGCTGAAAATAACATGATTGGCACGTGGGTAAACGAACCCAATATTATGTGAACTCACATACCTCTTAGGGATCAAACCATTGGCGAAATCCGCAACGAAATCCTCAAGAACTTGACGAACGCTTGACTTTTCTCCTTTTTCTCCTTTTGTTGAACTTCTCTTAAAACCCTAGCGTAAATTAGGATTTGTAAAACTGAAACAAATCAGGTTAGACCCCTAGATATTACCAAATTTTGTTTTAAGTTGATTAGGTAAGGAAAAGACCAAAATACCCTTCTTAAATCTTGGTAACTTTCCTTAACTAGACATCCCAACTTCAAATGGGCTTATCTCCCTCAAACGAGCTCAAAAATTAGCAAACTCAGTGGCGTTGGAAAGAGGATTTCATGACCTTTCATTTGATATCTTATGGCCACCTAAATCATTCTGTACTGAAAGTTATGGTCTTTTGAAGTTGATCCAAAACTCATACTTAGCATAACTTGCAAAAATTTCCAATTTTTACTCTTTCCAAAATAGTTCTTTCTGATTCTAGTTCTTTCAAATATCGAGGTATTACATTATGATTTAATCAAATTGAGACAATATTCAGAACATTTTCAACTGACTATGACAAAAATAATGTAATAAAAATTAACTGATAAAAATCCTAATCTTTTGCAAAAATAAGGATAATTATCCATAAATTGCATTAAAATTATAAAACAAGTATTTTGAAAGATTTAATGAATAAAATGCTTAAAAGTACTAACTTTGAAATATATTAGGCTTAAATTTGGTGTCAACGGCCATGTGATCCTATAAGTACATTGTGGTTTAGTATTGATTATGCACTTACTCTTTCCTTGTTGAGTACAGGGCATATTCATGCGGCTATTTCGAGACCTCAGTTGAGAGATGCTTGACCATTCTAATCCAAGGGTGAGCTACTCTTCCGGGCTACCATGAATTCATCTCTGTTTCATTGTCCATATTTTCAGACACAGATGCTTTAGACTATTATATTTATGCTTTATAGTTTTCGGGGTTGCATCCCCGTTCTACACTATTTCTATTTTTGGTACTATAACTTTTAGATTCTAGGGGGTTTTTAATCCGCAATTATTTTGGATAATTGATTAAGGTTATATAAAATCCTTTACTTTTTTTTCACTGCTTCCGGGTGATTTATATAATAACTTGCTTCTTAAATTGTTTGATGGGTTAAGTTTGAGTTAGTATTTAGTTCTCTCACCGGAGGTTAGTGTGGATGCCACTCACGATGGTCTGGATTTGTGATAGTTGGTGTCCCAAATTAGCTAACAATAGATCAACTACATCTGTATTGTATCCAGGTATTATCTGCTCCCAAAATTTACACATCTGATGACGACCCCTTCTCAACGTGACCAACACTTATATTATCGTGAGAAATGAAATGGAAGTATACTATTTTTAGGGGTGAAAATATTACCCATAAAAATACAGGCAATTCATATAACCCGTTCAAGTTTGGGTGAGTCATTAGCTTATTTTAGCCTATTTAAAGTTGGGCTAATATGTAGCCCAAGTAACTTTTGTGAGGATCATTATTAACTCAACTCATTTTGAGCTTACTACCAAATAAAACTCATTTTGAGCCTGCCAAATTCAGTTCGACCCGCTCATTTGACACTCCTTGTATTTTCTTCTATTTCCCCCTCCTCCCATAGTGTAATATAAGAATTTTAAAAATGAAACTATAGAGTGTCTGGAGAATGAAATATGCAATTTTCACTAGAGAAAATAATTATCTCTGGAAAGAGCCCTTAGACTGTATTGGATCACACTGATTCATTAGGAAAATTTGCTATTCCTAGAAACTGAACATTTTGTGTCACTTGGATATGTAGGTTCTGTTACTTAGATATATAGGTTCAAGGTAAAAATATATACGAGATTATGAGTGTGTTTGATAAAACAAAAAATATTTTCTTGAAAAAATAAGTTAGGTAGTCCAAAAGTTCTTTTTATGGAAACTTTTCCACCAAAAGGAGAAAATTGAACTTATTTCACATTAAGGCAAAAGTTAATTTCTTTTACAATTTTCTCAATTGTTAACTTAATACGACAGTATGAACCAACATTTAGACGATGTAAACATATCAATCTTCTTCTAAATACTAAAAAAAATCATCATACACTGTCTGATATGCTAAGGAGTCATTTGGTTTGGAATAAGGATATGAATTATAATCTATATCAGACACCGAAATTAGATGGGATATAATCTCACATCCTATATAAATATATAATATAAAGATTTTAATTTTAAGGTTATATTAATTTGGTAGCTAATATCAATAACAAAATAAGGGATATATGTGATGCCAAATTTTATGTAGGTAAGCAAATGACCCTAATGATTATTTTATCAATCTTAAATTATTTCTTTTCTTATTAATAATTTTCATCCTCCAAACAAGTACATATAAAAAAATATTAGTTTGTCTGAAAAATTATATTATTCCAAAAAATATATGTCAATTTATAGAAAATAACATTCATCATATCAAACACATATATCGAATAAATAAAATGCGATAGAAGTATTAACTAGATAATCAGAATAAACTTCACAAAACTCTAAGATTCTTGAAGTGATAATTATATCATTAAAATTCATATACGCATCACAATGTTTCTTCATTTTAATCACTTCATTCAATACTACCCACATCTAATTTATTGTTGAAAATTAGTATTTGTTGCTCTCAGTGATACGTTACTTGTTACAACAAGAGAAAATGACAGGATGGTATAAAAGGTATAACTACACTGACAATATATATTACTTAAACTTGCAGATGTGATCACGTGAATAAAAAAAATGAACTGTAAAATTATAATTAAAAAAACCACAAAAAACTTACCTGAAAGCTAATCTGAGTACAATAATAAAAAATGTATCCCATAAAAGTTAAGAATATACACCAAATATTGTACTGCATTGAGATGCAAGTTAATTAGTTCCACAAATAATCGATCTCATAGATAATATGTATTATCAGTCAACCAAAACGATATGTAATGAAAGGATTATTGGCTTCGATACCAAACAAAACAATAATCTCAAGTCAAGAAATTAAAGCAAGTATGTAATATAATGTTGACCATTAGTTCCAAATGGTAAAAAACAAACAAACAAGCAATCTAAGTCATACAAAAGAAAAATAGTTCAAAAAATATGAAAGATGAAATTTTCACTTGAGGAAATAACTTTATGGCTATAAAGATTCCTTATGAGAGTTGTCACTAAAAGTCTTGATAGTATTTGATGATTTGTCAGGATAATTTGATGTTCTTGAAAACTCGACATTAAATGTTGTTGCCACCTGCATATGTAGGTTTAAGATAAAATCTAGAGGATATTATTGGTGTGACCAAAAACAGTTTCTTTAAAACTAACTCCGTATTGAGTTATCAAAAAATATATATATAAAAAAAATCCACCAAAAGGAGAAAAGTGACTATATTATATATATATATATATATAAACACTGAAAAATTTCATTTAAATGTTATTTGATTTTCTAAGGACTCATTTGATGATGAACAAGGATATTAGATATTATAATCTCAATCAAATATCGAAATAATAGAATTGATTCTCTTTGTTAAAATGAAAATGAAATATAAAAAATTGATTTAAATTTTTAGCGAGTTTAGCTAATATCAATAATCAAACACGAAATAAACGTATTATCAAATTAGATGAAAGCACTAACCTGATCATCAGAGTAAACTTGATCAAACTCTGTACCTTGTTCATTAGGTATTAGAACTTGAAGGTCCATGATTCTGGAAGAGATAATCCATATTATTGAAATTAAAATACGCATTATAATTTTCCTTCTTATTTGAATCACTTTCTTCAATATCATTCACATATGATGCCCCAATAATACTGCTTGGATTAGACATGTTTGGTTCACCAATATATTGCTGAAAATTTGTATTTGCTACTCCCAATTCATTAAAAGTCACACTTCCAACATAAGTATCATAAACCTTTTCTGCATTTACATTCAAGTTACACTTATTAATTGTCGCATTTCTGATTTTTGTACCAAATGTCCCACAACCTGAATATGTTGCTCCATGGGCCACATTGAGATCCAAACTAAAATCACTTATATTATGATGATTCTCACTATCAAACTCCAGGGAAGGACTATAATTAGTGTTTCCAATAATTGGATTTTGTTGTGAGTAGGATTTTACTGAGGAATTTAAAATTTCTTAAGTGTTAAGGTCACTAGATGTAGCACCTTGAGTTCCAAAAAGAACTAAATTGGAAATAGCAAAATCTGAAATTTTGCAAGTTATGCTTAAGTTATGAGTTTTGGGTCAACTTTAAATGACCATAACTCTCAGTACAAAATGAGTTAGGTGGGCTACAGATATCTAACGAAAGGTCTTTGAATTATCTTTCCAACTCCACCGAGTTTGCTAAGTTTCGAGGTCGGATGAGTGAGTTATGCCCTTTTGAAGTCAGGCTGTCCAGTTAAGGAAAGTTACCCGAAAATAGTAAGGGGTACTTTGGTCTTTTCCTTACCAAATCAGATTTAATTCATTTTCAGTAAGATTTTAAGGGTCTAATCCTATTAGGTTCAGTTTTATAATCCTAATATACGCCTAGG